>CAOJCR014754171.1:0-10028 GCA_948330485.1 Euphorbia neoarborescens | reverse complement strand
ATGAGAGAATATAAAAATGGGTCAAAAATGGGTTCGGGGGAAGAAATTTGAGATGTACTCAAGCTGGGACTCAGCTCGAGTAGGGGTGTACTCATCGAGTCCGTACTTGAGTAAGAGGGCTTGTTTAAAACCCTTTGTACTCGAGTCTTGGGCTCATAGAGCCCAAGCCCAAGTATGAGGGCCTATGTAAGTCCCTCTATACTCAAGCCTTGGGCCCATTGAGCCCGAACTTGAGTACGAGGACCTGTGTAAGGCCTCTATACATGAGTCTTGGGCTCATCGAGCCTAAGATCGAGTACAAACTAAAACAAAGTTTTCTCTTCTTCTTTTTTTTTCAAAAATTTGTTCAGAAGAGTGAACTTATCTCGGGTAGCTCGAAACATGGGTTTTAATCTTTTTTATGGTGATGGAGGTGTTCTTTAGGCCAAAGTTAACTTTTAGTCTGCTTTTAGTCTGTTTTGTCCAAACGTTTGGGGTTATTTGTTTTTTGTTCGGTTTTTATCCAAAGGTCCGATTTTGTACAAAGAGACTACAAAATAGCAAAGGGAAGCTCCAGGACGACCAAAAATGTTATATTTATTACATTTTATCCAATTTTCTAAGGATATTTTCACTCTTCCGATCAAAGTATGGTTTTTAACTCGTATTACTTTTAATGACAAGGAAAAGTAAACTATCCTAACACATGCAAGAATAAGATGTTTACATGGAAAAAATGAGCAAAGGAAATGTTTTGAGACTCAGGATTACCTTCCCGATGAGTTTTCCACTAGTTGATGGTAAGAAAATCCAAGCTTGCTCCAATAAACCCGAAGAACTCCGAGTACCCGAATCAAGATTTTCTCTTTGAAGTTGTAAGCTTTTCAAAAGTTCAAAGGCAAGAAGGCTTTTTTTAGTGAGTGATTTAAAAGTTTTTTGGGATTTTTGTGTTTAGAAAATGATGGAAGCAAATATGAGAAACAAAGTTGGTGAAGAGTTTCAAGCATTAACTATAGAGATGATGAAAAATGCATGAACTAAGAAGAGAGATGGAAGAGTCTTATTTCTTCTTCTTTCCTCCAAAAAAATGTGTTCTTTGAAAAATGACGGCCTCTCCTTTGTTTACACTCAACCTCCCTCTTTTATATCAAAAGTCTCACTTAATCCCACTTAACCAAAATGAATTTTTATTTTTATTTCATTAAAACCCATTTTTAGTTCAAATGAAAGGGAATTGGTTTCATTTGGAAAATACCACATAATTAAAAGATAAGACCCATAATTCCATTATTTCATGTCATTATCAAAAGGAAAATTTGACATATGGTGGGATAATGAAAAAAAGGGGCCTTGTTGTAGGCTTGTGGCCTAATTGGGCTTTAAGCCTATATGCCCAAAATAGAGTTATCCTATAGGGATTGTTCGCATAACACTTGATTTGGGTTTTCATAGTATGGGTACCAGAGTCCTCGGCCTTTCTTTTAGTCAGCATTTAGTGAATACCGAAATGAGAAAGAAATATCGGGGAGTGCCTATTTCATCATTGCCTCAAGAAAATATCTCGTGCTCACAATAGTCAATTCCTTAAACTTATTTAAATCTCATTGCCACCAATCTTCCCTTAAAGGTATTATCGTCCTTGAGTTTGTAGCACCATTTGCATCTAATCACCTTAGTACCCTCGAGTGGATCAACCAAGTTCTACACTTTGTTATCGTGTATGGATTGCATCTCAGATTCTATGGTCTTCGGCTATTTATCTGTGTGTATGCTAGAAATGGCCTCCTGATAGCAAGTGGGTTCTTCATAATCCAAGATCATAAGATCCCCATCCTCATCCACTAGAAACCCATATCTCTTTGGATGGCGATGTACCCTATCAGACCTTCTAGGTTCTTGTGCTACTGGGCCTAATTCCTCTAACTCTGGTGGAGCTACCTTAGTTCCCGAGTCCTCTTCTAAGAAATGACCCCTCCTAGCTATGAATAATTTATTCTCAAACAGATCATAGAAGTAGTAACCCATGGTCTCTTTAGGGTAATGCACAAAAAGGCATTTGACCGATTTGGACTCTAATTTGTCACTTGTCAATTTCTTGACATAAGCAAAACAACCCCAAATCCTCAAACATGAAACTTTGGGTTTTTAGCCCCACCATATTTCATATGGTGTAGTCTCAATTGCCTTACTCGGTATACGGTTCAGTGTGAAATCTGCTGTTGCCAAAGCTATACCCAAACAAATTGGGAGAGAGGTATCACTCATTATAAAGCGGACCATATCTAACAGGAGGAGTGAGTTGGGATTGAATCCCATGCCCTCTCAGATCTGAGTAGAAATCTTAGCTCATATACTCGCCTCCTCAATTAGATCAAAGAGCTTTGATCGCCTTGCTAAGTTGGTTTTCCACTTCGTTTCTAAAATCTTTGAAGAGATCAAGGGTCTCCAATTTGTGTTTCATCAGGTAGATATAACCATATCTACTAAAATCATCAGTGAAAGTAACTAAGTATCTAAAACCAGATCTGGAACTCATGCTCATGGGACCATATACGTCTGAATGTACTGGGTCCAACAGCCCACTGGCCTTATCAACTTTGTTCCTGAAAGGCGCCTTGGTTATTTTGCCTTTTAAACAAGATTCACATATTTCGATTGACTTTAAGTCAAAAGTTCCCAGTGCTCCACTTACGTGAAGTCTAGCAATGCGTTTCTCTTTTATATGGCCTAAACAATAGTGCCAAATCATAGTAGGAATCAAATTGATTTAATCCTTTTAGTATTAATGTAATATAAAAGATTATTAGGTTCTAAATTAAGCACATAAAGCCCATTAGATAATGTAGCTAGCCCATAAATAATATCATCCAACAACAAAGTAAACTTTCCATGTTCAATATTAAAATGGAATTCAAATGAATCCAATCTAGAAACTGAATTTATTTTCCTATAAATTGCGGGTACATAATAACAATCTCTAAGAAGAGAACCAATCCACTGGGCATCTCCTAAGTGTAGTCGCTGACCTCGAGAGCATGGAATATTGCCCTATTCCCAAATCAAAGATCCACTTCGCCATACTCCAGTTTCCTTCTCTTTCTTCATCCTTGCACAATGCAACAAATATGAGAACCACATCCTATGTCCATGACCCAAGATGTCAAAATAATAAGGTTAATCTCAATAACAAAAATACCTGAAGTGCTTCCTTCAGCCTTCTTTTTCTCTACCTTGAGCTTAGGACATGCATTCTTCCCCTTCTCTCCACATCCGTGAGAAATGTCCAAAGGTGAAACTTGGGATTTCGGGTGAACTGCTTTCTTTGCCTTAGCCTTGACTTTTCATTCCTTAGCTTTAACCTTATCTTTCCCCTTTCCCTTGCCAACAGGGTGGTCACCCTTTATTTACCAGCAGCACTTCCAGAGTATTCTTGATCGACTGTTCTGCCAACTTCAACATACCTTAAAGCTTTAGAATAGTCTTCTCCATCCCTTGGATGTTATAGTTCAGGATGAATTGATCGAAAGACTCAGAAAGGGACCTAAGTATGATATCAACTGCATATTCTTGTGCAACTGGTATGGCAAGCCAGGCTAGTGCGTCCATATACCCCTTCATCTTGAGTACGTGAGTACTCACAGGTGACCTAATAGCCATCTTGCAAGAATACAAAGTCTTCACTGTTAAGTACCTCTCTTGGCTAGCCTGATCTTGATACATCTTCTTGAGTGTATCCATGATCACATAGGCGTGCTCCTCCATGAATTGTTTTTGCAGCTCTGAGGTTATAGTACCTAACAGTAAGGATATGACATCATGGTTATCATACATATATCAATTATAGAGTTCTAGTTGTGCAGATATCACTCTGTGACCCGATGGGCACTCAGCCGGTAAAGGCCTATCTAGGACATACTCCATCACATCTCATCTTGAAACTATCCTTAACTTCCTAGACCAGTCCAAGAAGTTACTCTTAGAAAGTTTCTCCTTTTCCAAATTAGATCGGAGAGTAAATCTGTTATTTAGCTGACTTGAACAAGACCCTCAACAAATCTATGATGGCCCAAGCTGAGCTTGTTATGTAAAACCATAATAGTTTGTTAGCTAGGGTTAAAAACCCGATCCATAAACTATGGACTCTTGGTTTGAAGGGTTCATGTCACATTACCCTTTTGTGCTTGGGCCAGGATTTCCATTAGCAACCCGCAGGGTCAGAAACCACATTTCACTCTATTACCATATCAAATAATGAATTTGCTTATCTTGACCAATTATGATGTGGTTGGCTATAGGTCTCTCCACAAAATAATGCTCATTAAGATAATATTCATTAATTGATATCCAATCACCTTACGTAAATGAGAATCAACTTAAGCAGTTGGCGGAAGCTCTCTTTACTGAGTTATCTGATAAAGGTCAAGGCTATGAATTTATAAAGCACTTTTGAGCGACCCCATATTTAAATTTTGGATTCATTTTAATCAAAATGTTAACGACTTAGCATATAAAACCCCGGATTTTGAAACATGTTTGGAATACTATTAAACCATTCAAACATGCAAAACTTACATCACGTAAATGCAAGTTAACCTATAGGATGATTTGACAAACTAATGAAAAACTAATAGCTTACAATTACAATTCTTCATTATCCTTAGCTTGGACTTTATTTGGGCTCACCATCTACTTCCACTTTCTGAGCTTGCTCCATGGGCTCCTACCATTTTGGTTGAGTAATAAATCCTAATTATTAATCTATTACTGAACTAATTCATTGAGATAAATTACATCAAAATAATAATACACAGGATATATTTTCAAAAATAAATAAAATACAACCAAATCTTTGAAAAAGGTCCATAGACACCTAAAATCACCCAAATAGAAACAGTATACATGTTGTGCATATTCATACATATTTTTATGCATGTCAGTGGCAAATAAATCCAAATATTCTAATTTTGAATTATGTCTAGTCATTAAATTTGATAGTCACCAATTTTAACCTTTACGGTATATTCCAACATAAAGCTTCATTGAATTAAATTCAATGTTTCCACTTAAACTTTGGAATTCCATAATACTAAAATTGTAGCCTTCCGATACAACCCATCCTATGGACTATTGGACCAACCATAACTCCATATTCAATTCAATATAGCCATATAAAATTAAATATGCATATCACATCAAAAAAATTTTATACACAATAAAATTAATAACATTAATTATTATGTGTAACTGACCACTCCAATCCAATTAACCTGCAAAACTCAAAATAGGATTGGATCGAATAGTTTGGAATCACTCAGGACAGGAACCTTCCAGAGGTCAGGCTACCACGTGGCAACATCTCCCCGGCTTGAGTTAGCTGTCGCAACTGCCAAAAACTGCTACCTATCGCAGCAGTCGGCCCACCAGCCAACTACTGTTGGCCCACCAACTTACGGTTGCACCGCTGTTCATCATGTGGCTGATAAGGCCATATCTAACCTTATATTCTAGCTATTGTTTAGGGTTTACTAATAGATAATTTGACTCATTTCATGTGTTTTTGTTTGTTCTTTCATGGATTTTTGGTTTTTCTTGCATTTTGATCATTTACGCATATTTTGGTAATTTTTCGGTTTATTTGTATTTTTTCATTTTTCTTTTATCCAAGGTCATAAAGACTAAGGAATTGTATATCTTTACATGTTTGTCAAGCTGGAGTATCTAGGGATTAAGACCCGAGATGATTACGAGTTGAGGTGCGTGACTGAAGTCCAATTGATACTTGCATGTTCATATAGCCACTTTGGAGCTGCTTTTGAGGTACTTAAAGGCCAAATTTTGGGATGCTCATTAGAGATAAAGCTGAAGAAAATTCCCTTAGCTTTCCAACGGATCTTAAATCATCACATTTCAATATCTTATGAGGAAGTTATGAGCACAACATGACCTCATGTGATGAAATACAACTTTATGGAATTAGGAGGCAAGCACACAGAAGAGACACCCGACTTCGTGTTAGGATAACACGACCTCATGATGTTAAAGGAAAAATGGATTAAAACTTTAGTAGTAGAACACAACTTGGTATTTTGGCAACATAACCTCATGTTTTCAGTCTGAATTGACGCAGAATGTTTATCTTTAAAGCTTTTTATTTCCAACTTACCAAAAAGTATAAATAGAAAATTTTATTCTGTATTAGGTTTATCCAGAGACCTTGTATTCTCCTCTCAACCTCCTAGAACTTGATGCTAAGCTTGAATAAAGTGATTTAGGATAACTTAGCTCTTGTTTGTGGAGATTTTCTCCTTCAATTCAATTTCGAAAGCCAGAGTCTAGTTAGCGGTACAGTAAGGGCAGATTTTCTTCTCTTTTCTGTCTGTTAACTAGTTGTTAACTGTGATAGTGGATTGGATTGATTATATCGATTGATTTTCTATTCATACTCATTTATTAATTGATTCAATTATTGTGTGAATGGTTTTCTATTTCTACAAATCTATTTATTTCGTACTTTATAAAGGTTTAATCTTATATGTTCATATAAGCCTGTCTCATCAGGCCTGACAACCTGGAAATTGTAGGGAATTGACAAACACATGAAGTTACAGACCCTTAGTTTTTGAATCCTGGAACTAGTACTATCGTAGAAACTGGAAAAATATGCTAGGGACTTGTAAACCTAAGTTTGCGGAATTGATAGTTTTGCACACGTTCTATTGATTTGTTAATTTGTATTTATTATTTATCTCAGTTCCATACCATAAAATTCTGAGGAAGTACAGGGAATCTGGATCACCGTGGTTAGGAGTAGGGTTAATTTAGATTTAGTTTAATTATCAATTCAATCTTTTATCTGCTCAGACAATTAGGATATCGAGTTTCTTGGTGATTGTTGAATAAATCCCTTGGATTAACACTTGGACTTAACCAGATTAATACTTGACAATGATGGGGCACACTGCCCTTTAGTGAGCAATTTGGTAGTAGTTTTCAACTACTGCCAAATGCGTGTGAAGTTTTTGGCATCGTTATTGGGTATTTATTTTCCTGCGACATCGAGGCAAAGGTCGAATAGTTTATTTGAGTATTATCTATTTGTAAATACTTTTTATTTTATATATATATTGTTTTTGTTATTTCTATTTTTTTATATCCTTGTGTAGTTCAATTTTACAATGTGGCTAACTAATTTTACTATACGAGGTGAGGTCCAGGTTACAGATTCGGGGTGTCGAGATGCAGCTTTGGAAGATCTGAATGATAAGCCGGATGTGCTAATGGCGAGAATGAATATAGGAGCATCTCAAGGAGAATTTAATTAGATCGGCCATAAGAATGAAGGGTCAAGCCCAACTAGCTAGATATATAGGACCTTCGTGGAAAAAGGCTGACCTTTGCTCTCCTATACTAGCAAGAAAGTCGAGCTGTTTCGACTATAAACACAACATGAGGTATTTTGTATATTTAATTTCTTTCCACTCACTTACCCCCTACCCTTACTTTGTACTTATTTTCTATTGCACTTTTAGAAGTAAGTACAATTTAAATATGCGGTGGTATTTGTATATTCATTCCTGTGTTGTTTTACTTTATTTGCATCATGATGTTTGGTTGAATTGTTTGATTATTGAATTTTGATAATGCCTAGCTATCCCTAAAGCTAAGTTTTCATTCTTATTCGTTTAAGAATTTGATTTAAAACTATGGGATAGTGATATAAGTAATTAGCCTGTTTAAGCTTACTTTGTCAATTTTAAGTATTGTTGTATACATGAAGAATGATAGGATGGTTTGCATATAGTGGTTCAAACGTCTGCTCATATTTTCAACGTTTGAACCGTGATAGTGTCTAGGAACATAGGATGAGCAACACAACCAGACACACTTTTATACCTTTTTATGCTACAAGTGAGGTTTTTGAGCCTAAGGACCATTTCACATCGGTTCTCCTTGTTGTGAGGGTTAATCATGCATTCTATACTAGATCATAGAACTCAATGTATGTTTTACACTTGGCATCATGAGCTTAGTATGTGGAGACCCTTAGGATTAAGCCCTTTAACTTAAATAGCCTAACCCTGTAATCTAATTTGCCTGTAGAACACCCCCTTTGAGCTTGAAACCATTTTTTTCTTGAGTAAGCCTTATTACAAGGCGACTGCCTTACAGTTACAATCCCAAATCCTTTACTTCGATTTTTTTCCTTTTTCACCCTTTTTCTCCAAATCACTTTTCAGGTTATTTTCCATAAAATGTCAAGTTTGAACATATTTTTAAGAATCGAAACCATGAATTTTAAAATTCTAGTCTCTATGAAAAAACTCATGTCTTGAAAAAGAAAAAAATTGGAAAAATAAATCGAAAAAAAAGAAGAAAAAATTTGAAAAAATCATATATAAGAGAAATTTATTTTGTGCCTTGATTCCTAAAGTCGTGTTTTTGTGATTCATCACTCTAGATTCTTTTCTTCCGTTGTTTCTCCCTTAAAAAATTTTGTAAAGCAAAAAGTTTTGGCATAGTCCATTATTGTGCGTTCTGATTTGATTTGTTCTGTGTGATTCAATGGGAATGAATCTCAATTAGTGAAGTCCTTTAAAATTATTCCTTGAACTTCCTTATCAATCGTTAAAGTATTCCTTGTTTTACCCTATTCTTTCATGATGGGTTGTTTTAATGACCAAAATAGAGTGATGTTTTGTGTTGGCTTTGGTATTCTCTTCTCTTATATATGAAAAAACTACAAAAAAAGAGTAAAAACATCTCTTAGGGACAAAAATTATCTTTGTTTCAACTCTGAACTTCGTATTTTCAGTTTTTGTAACCCACTGTGTATTTTTGTGATTCAGAGTTTAACACTAAATTGACCTTTTCCATACCTAACCTTAACCTCTAATATTACAACCCTACAGGTTCTCTAATTTTTCTCCTTGACCAATAACTGCACCAAGATTACCATTTGATCGCTATGTGATGTGTATTTTGCATGATTAAGTGTATATTTTGTTTACCTTGAACCTTTGAGCGAATTGAGTGACATCCAATGAGGTTAAAATTTTGGTTGTATTAGCTCTAGTCGTTCCTTTCCGTTTGGTTGGTTTGGAATTATTAAATATGAGTATCTATGTTTGTATGTATCCGTTTTGTTGTTTGGATTGATATTGCATGCTTGGAATTGATAGGTATAGTATGGTTAAATCCTCGTTGGAATTTTGGGCAAAACCAAGTAACACTATTCTGTGTTTTGAGTTATTTGCTTAAGGACAAGCAAAGCTTCATGTGTGGGGTAGTTGATAAGGCCATATTTGAACTTATATTCTAGGTATTTTTTATGGTTTAATAACGAATAATTTGACTCGTTTCATGTGTGTTTGTGTGTTCTTTCTTGCATTTTTGGTTTTTCTTGCATTTTGATCATTTATGCATATTTTGGTTATTTTTCGGTTTATTTGTATGTTTAGCATTTTTCTTTGGTCCGAGGTCGTTAAGAAAAAGGACTTGTATATCTTGACATGTTTGTTGAGCTGGAGTATGTAGGGATTAAGATCCGGGATGATTACGAGTTCAGCTGTGGTGCGATATTTTCGGGTGTTGCATAGCATATTGTATTAATAACAATTATAACAAAAATATCACACTTCACCACAAGTATACGGGTCTCTCAAGTAGTATAAACGGATTTTTTAAGTCCGAGTATCGATCCCATGAGGAAACATGTACACAATAGGTTAGACATTCTTATTTTCTGTTTATGGTAATCCTAACTTGATTGGTTTGGGGGTGAATCAAACATCAAATCAAAGGAACATAGAATTACTTCCAATTCCTTCAATTTTCTTCCAATGATTACTTTTTCATTTAGATTTTCTGTATATCATATTCATGATCAATTTACCAATACTTGTTATTTCTATGCAAGGATAAAGATCATCCTTTGGTTATTTTGGTGATTAAACATAGGATTAGGTATGATTAACTCTAACCCCATTCATGCATAAATCAAATATAAAATGTCCTACACCTTTTGGTTGTTACAATATACAACATTCTAT
>CAOJCR014753145.1:0-11282 GCA_948330485.1 Euphorbia neoarborescens | reverse complement strand
TATATATATATATATATATATATATATATATATATATATATTATTGTGTTGTATTAATAAAGGCACTAATATATATATTTTATATACTTTGCTGTAGTAATATATAAAATATCCATTGATTGTTTGTCATAAATATATGTCCCAGGTTTGTTCTAGGTCATGGGAATAAATAGAACTATAAACTTGTGTATTGGTTAAATGTCCAGTAGTAAAGAATGTAATACATGTGGACCCACATAGGACTGGACAGATCCTCAGAGGAAACACGATATGGTTTTGTGGTTATAAAGTGTTTCTTATGGTAGGACTTGTTTTATCCTTAGACTTAACATCATTATTACATAGCATGGGATCTGATACACTTTGGCATACACCTAATGGGTCCGTAATAGGATGCCAAGTATGGGTTTGATTGGGTGGACCAGTGAAAAAGTGTATGTTGATAATAAATCCACATCATTTCCACTCAGCACCCACTAATGATATCACAGGCCACTTGATGTAATGTGATTATAAGTATGTAGCTATACCCAAATGAGTTGGGCACTCATTTACCTTGACAATCCATTCTATATCAAGAAAGTGACAGTCGTATTTGGGATGACGGAGCCATGCCCCTACTATTCATATTGATATTAGTTGGTAAGGGATAATATAAGAATATCTCTCGAGATAATATCTTTATGAGAGAGGCTTCTTAGCTATCTTAATTGAGGGCAACCATGGTTTGCTAGAACCTACTGGCGGTCTGTGGGCCTTGGGCCTACTACCAATATAGAGACAGTCCCATAGGATTTTTCCCATAGATTAGCTGGTTCCAGATATAAGGAATACATGGAAGAATGAAATAATTAAATGAATATAATTTGTTTAATCGTATTGGATTTAATTACTTAAATCTACTTCGTTTAACTAATATGTTTACATAATGTAATAAATTAATTGATTAATCTATAATTTGATTACCTAAAGTAAAAATAGTTTATATATGGATTTTAATTTAGTTAAAGCGGATTAGGTAGTTAGACTTAAGTTGGAGGACCAAAACTGTAATTATCCATTCAGTGGAGGACCAAAATGGTAATTATCAAGTTAATGGAGGACTGAACTGGTAAATAAACAATTGTGGTGGACCAAAGTGGTAATTAACCATTTGGCGGTGGAGAAAAACTATAGTTAGCTATTTGTCTAGGGACCAAAATAGATATATGCCAAAGGGTGAGGCACTAAAGTGGATATTTCGCACTTCTACCTAACTACTATATAAAGGGAACAAAGGCCTCATTTGATCATGACTTTTGGTGGGTGAGTTAGAGTGAGGAAGTTGAGATAGAGAGAGAATAAAAGGTTGGTCGATCGATTGGATTTCAACTAGAAATTTCGGTAACTGCCGGTCACTTTTTAGAGGCAGTCCAAGGTGGTTCCGAAATATTTTCTCTCATCTTATCTCGGTGGTCCATCCCATCATCCTTCTGTGGTGCCCCGCTAGCATGAGTGTAGAGCCTGGAACTTTTCATGCATTTGAATACAGAGGGTTCTTGATTTCGAACCTGTAGCTTGTATTTGATACCACTGTATGTTTTTCGTGAGAAAACTTTCACTTTTATTTTTACATGTTACTATAGGGCATAGAAACACAAAAGGATAGTTATTAAATTAATAAGATTACTGGTTCGATAATTCTTAGTCCTATGGGGCTTAACCTATAAATTTTTACAATAGGATGCTTCCGCTGTGCCTTAATCTTTTTGGGCCCCCAAAAAATAGCTCACATTAGGAATTTTTGCGATCTATTGAGCTCATGCCTAAGTGCTAGCCAAAATGTTGCCCTAAAGATAGGTTCGGATAAAGAAATACATTTTTATTTCCTTCAAATGTGGATAACCAACTTTGAGGGATTTAAGCATTCATAAATTAACAATTTAATTAAATAGATAATATATGAGCTTGTAGGCAACTAAAGCGGTAAATAAATAAGTTATACATTGCAAAGAAGACAATCCTAGACTAGGGGGAGTGCAATTAAAATAAGAAGGGGGAAATGGGCTACAAATTTCCTAGAATACATAAATTCTAAGAAAGTAGTAAAAAGTCCTAATATACATCTAGGAAAGTGGATAAATTTCCAAATCTACATCTAAAACTATAGAAAAGGTTAGCTTAAACACAAAGGACGCAGATAGATAGACACAAATTTAATAAGAAAGGGGTAGACACGATATCTCGAGATCATGCATATATGGGGCAAATCAGTTGAACCTAACTGGTTAAACTAATTTAGGCTGATTGGTGGACCTGCCAGACCTAAAATAATTTTTTAGCGAAAAAGTGGTGCTGGGACTAGAAAATAGATTTTTTTGGAAACCATTGGCTTGGTTTTTTATTTTTACCACGTGCAGAATCGTGGGTTGGTTTTCAGGAAAATCACAGTTTTTACGCGTTTTCCATAATGGGGTATTTTAGCGGTCCTAACTGGATTTGTGGCTCGTTTTTCTAAGGCATGCATGCAAATCTATAGGAAAATCACAGTATTTTGTCTAGGATTTCATTTTCAGTAGTTTAATAAGTGGTGGTAGGAAATCCTAGGATAGAGTCAAAGCTAAAAAAATAGAAATTAAGTGAAACATGTGAAAATTAACATTTTAGGCCTAGTTTGGATGTTTTTATGAATTGAATGGATACTAAATTAAGAGAATGCAGTATTTTAGGTCAGGTGGTGATTGGAAACTCACCTATATCTTTATTCTCTCTCTCCTTTTCTTATGTTTGTAAATGGAAAATTGCTCGAACCCCCTCAAATATAATTTTTTTAGACCTCTTATAGTGGTGGGGGCTAAATTAAAAAATTCCCCCATTTTTTGGTTGGTGCCTATCTGAACAGACGTTGCGTCGATAAGTGGGGCTGCCACTTGTTGCCAACCTTGGACTAAATTTCCAGAAATCTGGTGGATTTTTATGGTCTAATCACCAGCCAGTAATCAGGATGCCAGATCTCGAAAAATCCAATAGATTTTTTAGGATTTAACTAGGTGACCGATGCCTGTCCGACAGGCGTCCCGCCCTTTGGATAGGCACCGCACCCCTTGGATAGGCGTCACACCTGTTGGACAGGTGCCGATACCTGTCCACCTCCAACCACTGTTGAAAAATTTTCGAACAACCATTTTTGCTCGGCTATTGACACGTGTTTGGCAGTAGTTGAAAAATACTTACCAAACTACTCACTAAAGGGCAGTGTATCCTGTCGCTGTCAAGTAATAATCCTGGTAAGTACATGTATCAATTCCACAGGAAAGTTCTCTATAAGCACCAAACTACTAGGTTTCCTAACGTGTTTGAGAGAACAAATAAAGTGATAAAAATACTGAAAATTAAATTGCGGAAAATAAAAACTAAATTAACAGTGATCTTTAAACAATCTTTATTTGTAACGGAATAAAAAACACAATGCAGGTGGCGTGTCCGATCTATAAATATAAATGGGGATAGCTCAATTAGATCAAACTAAGGTCCAACATGTAGAAATTAATAAACCCTAAATATGTCGATTAAAACAATTCAAACTAGCGACTCTAGGTCCGATTATACTCCCTAGCCGTATTTCCTTGTTTAGAGGCGGTCTAGCTCTAGATATCAGAAAATAAGAACCCGTATGTTCCACGGAAATGTCATTTCCAATGGTTACCGAGGTTTTAATCTAGGTGAGGTTATAGATATGAAATCGTTGAAATTGGGAATTTGTAAGACTAGTTTAAAATTGCAAAACCAAACACAAAAACGAATTAATAATAAACATTCAAATCAAAACCAAACTTTAATAGAATTGAGATGGAAAGAGTCAATGAATCAATCAACGATAAACAGGTTTTAAGCACACATCAAATTAAAGAGAATAGGGAAAAGTAAACTTATGCCCTAATTCAATATAACCGGGTCTTAACAATTTATAAATTTTGAAGGAGAACCGCTATAAAAATGCCAAAATTCAATTAAGAACTTGCGAATCGCAAATGGGGAAGATTCTGTATATAACACGCACATCAACCTTTATTGAAGAAATTGAATTCCGATTATAAACCCTAGAACTTTGTCAAGCTTTTGGTACAAGAGTTGAATGAAAGATAACCCTAAAAATAAGCTAAAACATCCTCATATAGTTTTGCAAAAGAAGTATAATCAAAATAAAATTCGTCCTAAGAAAAACCCAACAACTCGCCGAGTTGTACACAAAAACAAGATGAGTTGTTATTCTGCTACGTTGTAACACGTCGAGTTATGGGAACTTTTCGGCGTGTTATGCATCTGCCAAATTCCAAATTCTGTAATCGCACCAAAACACGTTAAGTTATGGGGAAACACGGTGAGTTATGCTTCCTTCCCTCGATACTTTCTGAATTGCATTGTAACAAGCCGATTTGTAGGGTGTAACATGACGAGTTGTACCTTCTTCACTCAACACGTCGAGTTCATGCACTTTTTCTTCAGTCAACTTCAAATCTTCCTAACTTTTACATCAAAACTCCGATTTTCATGAACTTGGACCCGTTGGAAAGCTCATAGCATGAATTTTATCTTCTCTTTTATGCATATCTCTGAAATCTGCCTCGAAATCTGGTCCAAAGATCCTTAGTTCTTTTTGCTTTAAAGTTGAACTTTATTTCCTCGTTCCTTCTTTTCCTTATCTCGGGTCTTGATCCCTATACTGGTCAGCTCAAGAAAACGGGTCAAATTATACACATCCTCGGTCTCAACAACCTCGCATTAAAACAAACCAAAAATAAACATAAAAGAATAAAATATACACAAACTTAACATCACACAAAAGATAAGAAAAATGCATGAAATGCAATACATAAATGCCAAATTTCAGTCAAATCATTCATCAATAGGGTTCCATAAAGCCAAGAATATGAGGTTGAAATTGACCTTATCAACTGCCACACACTTGAAACTTTTCTTGTCCTCAAGCAAACAATTCAAAACTCAAAACCAAGACACCAGTTTTCGCCTGAAAAGCCACCTAGGATTTAACTATGCCAGTTCACTAGTTCCAAACATGTAGAAAAAATCCAAACAATAACAATAACCATCTAGAGACAACAAACATAACTATTGCTGTTCCATACGCTCAAACTAATCAAATGAAGAGGAATGGTGAGAGTCTATACAGCTAAATTAATTTCTCACAGATTTCACTCAGTACGCTCATATTGTCAAGATGAGAATAAAACACACGAAATCAAACAAAGAATGCATCATATAGTGAATTGAGGGCAATCTCAATGCAGCCATTAACAATAAGGAGCAAAATCAGAGAATTTATTGGGCATGTAATGTTCTGAGGTAATAGGTATGGTATGGCAGAAGTCATTTAGGTCTTACAAATTCTTTTGCTTATACTGAAAACAATAATTAATAGATTTCCGGCATACAAAATAAGAAGGAAACTGCATCACTTTTTAAATAACAAACAAGCAACTTTATTTCAACTGATGTGTTGGAAAATGAACGAAGGAGGGGAAAAACATCACAAATATATACAATTACTGCAAACGATAATCTGGATTTAAGAACGGAGAAATCTGAATTAGAAAAGATCACAAAGGAAATAAAGTGAAATAGAATTTCATTGAAACATTCTGGAATGGATTCATGAATTATATAACAATTTCCAATAAAAGATGTTCACAAATCAAGTAATTGGAACCCACCCCATACTTATATCAGACTCAATTGCTTGTTTAAACACAAAATAACACAAAATTTTTCTCTCTTTTTTATTTTTAATTTATTATTATTATTATTATTATTATTATTGTTATTATATTTTTAGTGAGCAGTTTCTTTTGGAATTTGATAGTAACTACCCAGAAAGCTAGAATTAGAGTACAAAATCAGTATTCAGCATAAAATAAAGGAGAAGATGGGTCAAGGGGAATCAAAGTGAAGGGAATTTGGCTTATAGCTTTAAGGCTTTTGCCTTGTAATGTGGCTTTTGAAAGAACAGGCTACAACTTAAATTAGGGTTCTAGGGGTTAGTTTGTATATTGGGTTTAAAGAGGTTAAAGTGGAAAGAATTGTAATAGGCGTGTGTGAACGTGTGGCAAATCCTAAGGGTCTCTACATATTAAGCTCTACTCAAGTCAAGTGCAAGACTACACCGAGTTCTTTGATCTAGCATTCAGTGTTTGACTGACTCTCAGAAAAAGAATGGATCCGAAGTGAAATGGTCCATTTGGTTCAATAAGTCCTCACTTTAAGTACAAGAGAGTTTAATTGTGTTTCTTAGTGTCTTTACTCTTTCGTTGTTCCTAATCACTATTTTAATTCAAGCATGGAAACAACAGTAAATGATCGAACCACTATGGATGACTACCCTTATTAGTTTCATGCAAAGACGTTGTTCAGATTGGCTGGAAGACAAAAACAGGCTAATTCCCAGCATAGTTAGTTCAGAATTTCAAACTATCAACTTTGGAAACAAACACTGAAGCTCACGTTTGGGAATAGCCTGACAGTTATGAAGTCCCCAAATCAGAACAATTCTTCTTCTATTCAGCATTCATCACAAAAATTACACATGCCAACACACAAACAAATAGACTGAAATCAAGCAAAAATTGAAAACAAAACCAATCCTAAGAAATTCAACAAAAATCAAAACAGTCCAGCACTTATCCAGTCAAATCCAACAAACAAACAAAAATAAGCAAACACCAGCAAGTAACCGACAACACTACCCTAACATGGACCACCTAACTAAAATACAAAAAAATAAATAAAAGGGAGAAATTCCCTTTTCCCGCCCCACACTTATAATGCACTTACTCCTGAAAGTGCAATGGAGTAAAATGCCTAAGTGTAGGGAGAAAAAGAGAGAACTCACAAATCTGAAGTCCCTAGTGCTGGTGGTTGTGGTGGTGGTGGAGGAGGCAGATATGGCCATTCGTGCTCTCTACAATTGTAGGATGCAAAACCCTCGACACTAGCTATCCTCTCATCCATGCGTGTGAGCCATGTATCTACCTGGGTCTTGCACTGTGTATGCCATCCATCCATGTCATGCAGAGTCATCAGTAGTCTATCAAACTGGCTAGTCAATATAGCTGATGGCTCCACATGCTCTATCTCCTCCACATGCTCCTCCTCATAATCTGGCACTGGTGCTGGTAATGGTGGTGCTGCTGCCTCATGCTCATGATATAATGGGGGTGCGATGAACTGCAATTTGTTATCTCTAATAGGTTTGCTATATATAGCAAGCATACTTTCAATGCACCTTGTTTTATGCAAGTAATGGGCTATCCTAGTGATCAAGTGTCCCAAACCAAGCTCACCCTGGGCCCTCTTGGCCATTAAGATAAATGCGTTAAGCACAAATCTCCCTATATGAGGTCTAATGTCATCTCTTACCCCTATCAAAAGCATTAATTCATTTTCATTAATTTTGTTTTCCTCGGGCTTCCCCGAGAAATTCAAAGTGGCAAATTTATATACAAAGAAAAGGACTTTATCATTAAGACACAATGCCTTCATATTGCTAGGCATATAGTTCCCTCTACCTGAAGTCTCCCACATCTCTCTAGGGCTAGTGTAAGCGAGCCATGAATAGAAATCTCTAGGGATATCTAACACAGCCCTAAGCATATCTGACCCCATTCATACTCTTCCCCAGAGAAGAGGAATCGCATACTCTTCTCTCTAGTGATACGATCAGTGATCGTATATAAAGTAGTATAAAACTCCACAACCAATTGTCTATAAACAGGGGTCCTAGAGTTAACAAAAGCAGTCCACCCTAATAAATCAAACATCCCCCTAATGTCATTCTTATAAACACAGCTATCAATCCAATCTTCATCAAAGTATTGAAAAGGAGAACATTCTAAAGAGAAGATAGATTTGTACTTTGTACCTTCTTCCTCTGAAAAAAGAGGAAATGGGCACCTGAAACGCCTCGAGAGGGGTGTAGGTGGAGCCATCTGCTACTCTCTAAGGTTGATCCCCTTTATCTCTAGGAGAAATGCTCTAACCTGGAAATTTAAATGGATTAAAAATGATGCAATGATTGATAAATATGTTCAGAATTTCACAAACAGTTCATAATTAATCAAAACGTAAAAATGTAACCGACCGAGATCTCATAAACAAGGGGCAGCAGCACAAACTTAGCTACAAACAGACTGTAATTGAATGAATAGTGATATATCAATAAGGATTGGGTCATACATGTAGCTAAGAATTAAAGCGCCATATCAGCATTAATAAGTAGACTCAAGGAAATCAGCAACACCTATAACATAAAGAAATACATTAAAACAGATTTATAAATCCATAATTATCAACACCTTATAGAGAAAAGAAGACTCATGGACATTAAGAGAGAAAAAAACTCAACCCTAACTTAAATTAACCTGGCAGCCCATTTTTGAAACTCAAAGTTACAGACACACGCTGTTATAATCACCATTATACGTTCTAATGGCTATGCACAGATAATCTCTTCACAACCCTACACCATACATACATCAATCCATCTTATCTTTCTATCATTTCAGAAGCACATCATCAAGTTTCAGGATTTGCAAGTGACATTAAGATGCAATTTTAACAATGACATGTTCAAGCAACATGTATGAAGCATAGGGAATCAAGCAATATGCATCAGTAGTATTAGTATCAATTATAAGCAATCATCTGGGCAACAAATATCCAACCATGGCCAAAGGTATGTTAAACGTAAGAGTAGAGAATTAAGCATCCATTAGTGAACAATAGGTAATATTGTAGAAATTCCACATTTCCCTAAAACCAAAATCAAACTTAGAGAGCATACTGCAAATTCACCTAAGTAGAAAAAAAGCAATATATATCAAGCAGCAATTTAAATTAATAAAAAGTTTAGAGAGAAAGGGAATCAAAGCAGCACCAACATGGAAGAATTATGCAATTTTAATCAAACCTAGAAATCAATAACCCTAATTTCTGAACCATCAGTCCAAAAGAAAATAAGTACAGATGATAATAGCAGTGAATGGAATGGAGAAAGGTAGAAAACATACCTTGGAGCCATTGCGTGTTCTAGGTTAGGAAAACAGAAAAAATCCCTAAATTTAAACTCACCAAATATGAAGAAAGGGAAGAGAGAGAGAGATTAAGAATAAGAGAGAGAAAGAGAGTGTGATGAGTGAGAGATTAAGATGGAAAACAATGGAGGAAAGAGATTAAGATGGAAAACAATGGAGGAATAGAGAATGAGGGTTGTGGAGAGAGAGACGAGAAGAAGAATAAGAAAAGAAGAAAAGTGAGAGAAAGACAATTTAGGATTTCTTTTTATGATTTTATTTTTGACTGTTATTGTACATAACATGGTGTTTTGTGTTTGAAAACATGGTGTGTTCCTTTGTTAAATTTTTTTTTTCGATATTTCATGCCATAAGTCCGCATGTTACAACTAAACATATCATGTTTATAAATTTAGAAAAATGTCTTTGAGTTCCAGTGGCTAAATACGCCGCCGTGTTCCTAAAACACGATGTGTTTTCCATCAGAACTCGGAATGTTTATTGTTAACACGGCGTGTTTTGGTTGTCGCAAATTTGTTTTTGAGTTTCAGTAGCTAAACATGCTGTCATGTTCCCAAAACACGGTGTGTTTCCCACCAGAACTCGGTGTGTTATCTGATAAGATGATGAGTTTTGTGCTACTCTTTAATGCCTCAATTTTTCCATAGCTTTCTTCTTGCGAAATCGCACCATGGATCTCGTTCACTTACGACACACTCTAAAATCATCAAAAACACCAAAAACACAAAACAAAACATAAAAATAAAAATAAAAACAAATATACCGAAATATACAAAATACCACATGCTGTGTTTGGAGTCAGAACAGCTCGACTTTCCTCGATCTTCATATATCTTAGAGACGAATCGCCTCCTTCTCTCCGAACTCAACTCCACAGAAGTATTGCTTTAACCAATGTCCATTTACCTTTTGTATCCCATCCGGTGTCTCAATCTCCAGCATCCTAGATGGGTAAACCTTACAAACTTGAAACGGACCCATCCATCGGCTTCTCAATTTTCCTGGAAAAAGCTTTATCCTAGAATTAAACAACAAAACAGAGTCTGTAGGGTTAAAGTGTTTTTCCATAATCCATTGATCATGCCATTTCTTTGTCTTCTCCTCATAGATCCTTATATTCTCATATGAGCTAAGATGAAGCTCATCTAACTTATTCAATTGTCTAAGTCGAAGATCTCTTGCAGCCTTAATATCAAATTTTAGAAATTGCAAAGCCCAAAACTCCTTATGTTCTAGTTCTACAGGTAACTTCCATGCCTTACCGAAAATGAGACGATACGAGGACATTCCTATAAGCATTTTATAAGATGTCCTATAGGCCCATAATGCATCATCTAACTTAAGGCTCCAATACTTTCTTGTTGTATTGACTATCATTTCTATGATTCTTTTAATCTCCCTATTTGTCACCTCACTTTCCCAATTGTTTGTGGGTGATAGGGTGTAGCTACCTTATGGGTGAAACCATACCTACGCAATAATGTATTCAATGGTTTATTACAAAAGTGGGATTCCCTATCGCTTATGATAGCTCTAGGAGTCCTGAACCGAGTAAGGATGTTTTTCTTAAGAAATTTAAGCACTACCTTACTATCATTGGTAGGTAACACCACCGCCTCAACCCACTTTGGCATATACTCAACTGCTACCAAGATTTATTGGTTGTTATAAGACATTGGGAATAGCCCTATGAAATTAGTACCCCAGATATTAAAGAGCTCACACATTAGGATGCCCTGTTGGCACATTTCATTCCTTTTGGAGATATTCGTCTTTCTTTGACAAGTGTCACAAGTTCTAATATAGCTTTCAACATCCGATTTTGTGTTTGAGTAATAGAATCTACTATTTAAAATTTTTCCTAGTGTTCGATCGGGTCCAAAATGGCCTCCCGCTTTCTTATCATGGCATATTCTAATAAAAGATGGTACTTAGGACTCGGGTATACACCTCCTAACTATGTTATCAGCACATAATTTAAACAAGAATGGATCATCCTAAAAATAATGCCTATCATTATTCAAAAAATTTCTACGCTGAACAAATGTTATGTCTGGGGGAAAAGTGTTACCTACTTTTTAGTTTGTAATATCTACAAACCATAGAGTCGAATTTACCGTACATAAATGCTCATCCGGAAATGTGTCTCGGATGTCAAACTCGTCCTCAAAATGTCCCTTCTCCATTGAAAATCGT
>CAOJCR014752988.1:0-12950 GCA_948330485.1 Euphorbia neoarborescens | reverse complement strand
GATTGAACTTATAATATTATATAAATAATAATTAAAATATGAATAATTAATAATATTAAATAAAAATAATAATTAAAATATTAATAATTAATAATATTAAAATATGAGATAAATAATAATTAATAATATTAAAATAATGATTAACAGCATTAGATAAATAATAATTAAAATATCAATAATTAATAATATTGAATATAATAGAAATATTAATAATATTATACGATTCAACGTATAATATTAGATAAATAATAATTGAAATATTAATAATTAATAATATTAAATAAAATAATAATATTAAAATATTAGATAAATAATAATTAATAATATTAAAATAATAATTAATAATATTAGATAAATAATAATTAAAATATTAATAATTAATAATATTAAAATAATAATTAATAACATTAAATAAAAAATAAAATTAAATTAAAAATAAAAATATTATAATAAAAAATTAAAAAATTAATATAATTAAAATATTAATTACAGCCTAAAATATAAATTTTGAAAAAAAGAAAAAAAAAGGAGAGGAAAAAATGTTTTACGGAGAAAAAAGAGAACCAAATATTTTCCCCTTTTCTTTACAAATTTTCCTTTGACTAACCACTTATTTTCCCTTAAATATTTTCAAAATAAATTTCACCATAATACAAAGGTAATCTTAGCCAAAATTAATTTCGGGCCGCCGCGAGTCCATCCTCCGGTCCAAAAACACCCGGTTCAACAAAATCGCTTTGAATCGGGTGTCCCCCTTTTTACATGATCCCGAGCTATCGATCATTCCCATTCCTCACATGTCCATTTCAAGCATGTTTGTGTGACAATGTGTTTATTTAAATATTTATGTATATTAATATGCATGCTAGATGGATGTCTCCCCTCCCCAAACCATTGTATCCAATAGGATTTATTTTTTATTTTCCAATGCAAACAAACAAGAGAAAATTAGGAAAATATTTTCCTACACAATATTTTCCTGCACAATATTTTTCTGCAAACAAACGGGCCTAAGTCTTTGATATTTTTTTAGTATAATTTATTTGGATAAAGTTTAGAAAGGTGTTTTATGATTTGATTTTTTATGGGAATAAAAATTGAATCTTTTTAATTAAATGAGGATTGTAATTGATCACATTTCTACTACACAATCACACAGATTTGTCAGAATCAACAGACAAGAACAGATCCGAGATGACTTACGGGTTTAGATGTTCGCAGCGGATTAGAATTGTCACTCGCAGTTCCTTGCTGTCCATATCCGGCTTCCAGGAGTCGTCTGGTTGCCTTTCCTACATGTATTCAGAGGAATACGGAGTACCGACGTATTCCGCAGATTCTTCCGACAAACAAGAAGAAGAGATTTGTCGGGAGTGTTTCAGATCTACAGATTTTTAGTCGAGAGAAACTCGTTTCTCTCTTTTTTTTCTCTACCAGAATCCGTAGGAAATCTCTATTTATAGAGGATTTCCATAACCACCACCAAAGGTGAAATATCACATTTGGTCCCTGTACTTTTAAGTTATTACAACTTAATTCCAATTCAATTCAAATTGTCATGAGCAGATTGGGTTAAAAACCAACAGTAATTTTCATCATTATCAAAATAATTTTTTTTAACACTGTTAGAAAAGATGATGTGGCAAAGGATAAATAGTCATTTCACTGTATAAATTTTGAAGTGGTGCTTTGTGGTTTGCCTTTTTATCAAAACGAAGATTGAAGACTTTTTTTTTGTATCAAGATGAGAATTGTGGTTTTCACCGTTATCAAAATGATTTTTTTTAACACAACTAAATATAATGATGTGAAAATGAGTAAAATTTCACTAAATAGACGGTTGATATTAAAGTTGAAAAATGAATAAATTATCACATTTATTACAGAAATAAAAGTTATAATTTTAGAAAAAAAATAAAATAAAATATTAACATTTAATAAAATGCTAAAATACTTAAGATAGTGCTCTCTTGGCAAGTGATTATTCGGTACTTATGAGTGTAGTTGCTTGTTAATTGAGCTCAATAATGATTTTTAATGAGATTGATAAGTCCTATCCAACAAATCGGACCATTCCAACAAGTCAGACCAATGGGAACATTTGGGATACTATCCAAGATCTGTTTATAGGCCGGATTTGAGCGGATTTGGACTGGACTCATCAGATTTTTACTTAAAAATATTGAGTCCAAGTCCAGAAAAATTTTATCGGACTGGGTTCGGATCGGGCTAACTCAAAATATTATTGTTTGAAAAAATTAAGAAAGAAGAAATAAGTAGTCTAAAAATTGAAACTTATCATAAATAAATTAAACTAAAAGAAAGAAATTACAAGTATATTTATGTTTTAATATATTTACAAAATAAGATTCAACAATTAATTATACTAAAAATATATATATATATATATATATATATATATATATATAATTATTAACTAAAAAAACAAAGAACTAAATATTATTATAATATTATCATATAATTTAAATACAAACTGAATATATAAATTAGAAAAAGTTTTAGTAATAAACTTATGTATATATTACTTAGATATAGTCACCTGACAAAACTTAATGAATACATAATTTTTTTTATATATTACTAATATGTCGGACCAGCACATCAAATTAATAAAGAATCAAAGTCCACTCTTATTTTCTGTAAACTTTAGCAAATTTGGGCCTGATCTGACCGAAAATATATTTTTATTGTCCAAATCCGACCCAAAAAATACAAACTTGAATAGGTACTCAAATTCATGAACACATCTATCCAACAAATCGGTCCTACTCCTATAAAGAAGGCTGCTATATTTTCACAAATCGATGCAATTATCACAACAACGGAATCAGAACTTAAATTATAGGGAAAAATATTAAAGATAGGTTAAGGATAGAATATATATTTTTTCAAAAATGTGCCCATAAAATAAGTTGTTGATAAAAAAAATACCGCTCCCTACCCTCTTGTAACCAATTTGTTAAAAATATTAATTATTTAATATTTAATTAAGTACAAAATTCATTTAAAAAATTCTTGTATTTATATGATTATGTAAATAAGTGATACTAATTTTTTATTAAAAAATTTAATGTAATTTTAATCTATTATAAAAAATAAATGCACTTAAACTACATAAAAAAATCCCGTAATTTTAATTCATTTAAAAAATACTTCTATATTTTTAACTGTATTTTCTTATTTGATGACAAATTAAAACAACAAAATTTAAAAAAATATAAAACTAATGTACAAAATTGCGTAACCACAATTTTTTTAAATTTTCAAACAAAATTTTACTGAAAATCAAAACATTTTTTTGCCTTTCACAAAAATTCAGGCCAACATAACTGTCACTAGTAAATTACGGGCTGTAGGCCTAATCATAGATTAGGCCCACGTAATAACATAATATCCTTGAAATTTATGGGCCACAGGCCCAATCATATGCTTTTCACGTGATATGATCCCATTCACGCGCGAACTCCGTCGAATTTTTGTACAGCCACCAGTCTGGTCTGTCCATTAGCCACAGCATTAGCCTCTCGCACTCCCTTCGCCAAAAAAACCCATTCAATTGATTGTTTTAGTTTTCCGGTAGGCCTACGATCAGGTAAGCATGACAGCGGAAGTTCTTCCGTATCAAAACGGCGCCGTGAATGGAGATCTGGCATCTGCAAACCCTAGTTCTGACAAAGCCGCTTCTAAGAAGTCTCGGGAGAGCGAACGCCGTCGCCGGCGGCGGAAGCAGAAGAAAAACAATAAGGCTTCCGGTAATTCCACGATAAATGGAAATGAAAGCGATGGTGAATCCCGTGCATCCAACGGTGGTGATGCGAAGGAGAAATCTGAAACTCAACAGGTATGTGGGATTTTAGTGGTTTATTCCTTTGTTGTTAGTTAATGCTTCTAGGTCACTATCTGCTTGAGTAGTGATATTTGGTAGACATTAGTTGATATTCTGGCTGTAATTGGTGATTAGAGGGGGGTGTTCTTCCATTAGGCGAAAAAGATGCTCGAATTTTTCATTGAGTCCTTAGTACATATGTTTTGTTTTTCCATTTTTGTTATAATTTTCAAATATGTTCATTGTAATTAGCCTTTATTCATTTTCTTTTCAAAATTTTGCAGGTTATGGAGCAAGTTGTAGTTGAGTATGTTCCAGAAAAGGCAGAGTTGGCTGATGGGATGGATGATGAATTCAGGAAGATTTTTGAGAAATTCAGCTTTTCCGAATCTGCTGATGTTGCTGTATGAGGCTTAGTAATTTGTCACTTGTATTTTCTTCTCACGGATTGTGCATCTTATTTCTCAACTTTTTTACTGTAAACTAGGATATGGATTTAAAGGAGGAAGCTGCTCAAAATGCCGATTCGAAGAAGAAGGTTGACTCAGACTCAGATGAGGAAGAACAAGATGTTCAACAGAGAGATAAAGGCGGCCTATCAAACAAGAAGAAAAAGGTTTATAGCTTGATTTTTCTAGGATTAATGTTATGACATCATTTAATGATTCTAATGATCATGTTTCTCTGTTTCCAGCTTCTGAGGCGGATGAAGATTGCAGAACTGAAACAGATATGTTCAAGGCCTGATGTCGTTGAGGTAGTGATGGATGTTGAGTGTTTCTATGACTTTTGTGTATGGGTTGTAATTGTTCATTTGGTGTATCAATTTGTGCTTTTTATATTCGTGGTCATTGTTTCTTTATCCATTTATTTAATGTACAGGTGTGGGATGCTACTGCATCAGATCCAAAGTTGCTTGTGTACTTGAAGTCATATAGAAATACTGTTCCTGTGCCAAGACATTGGTGCCAGAAAAGGAAATTTTTGCAGGTTAGTCAATCATGATAAAACTACTAGTATGGGATAGATAAGATATGCATGATTGATGGTTATGGTGCATCAGTAGTAACTTAGGGCAGAGGGTGAGGGAAGATAAAGTCCATAAGGTTTGTCTTATACGTATATATGTGATTCTTGCAGGGCACGGCTGTGACAATGATGGAGACTTGGACTTGTATGTATTTGGCAAACGGGACACTTAACTGATTTCTCTTAATATAACTTGCTAGTGTGGCTGGGGATGTAGATTATTCATGTGATACATCCCTTAGAAATGGATTTTCTTTTTCCCACCTTTCAGTCACCGCTTATCTTTGCATATTACATATTGTTCAAGTGCTAATTCATCTGCTTTGAATTTTCAGATGCCTTTCCATTGCCCTATAAGTGATCGGGCTAGATTCGTCTAAAATTTTATATATTATGACCATTAAATCAAGTTACATGTGCTGATTGCCACATTAGTAGTCTATATATCATTGAAGTTATTTGTATCTCATCGTTTACTGGAATTATTTTCAGGGAAAGCGTGGTATTGAGAAACAACCTTTTCAGCTTCCTGATTTCATTGCTGCTACAGGAATTGAGAAAATTAGACAGGTTGTTATGAACTAAAAATCCAAAGTGCATTTGTTTCTCTTGTTTACTGGTGTTGAATTTCGTTCTGTCGTTGTTATTATCTTATCTGTCTCTTCTTACAAAGCAAAGTGCTCAATGTAGTTCGTGCTCGTCTTGGTGTATGACATTTGCGGTGCTTTGTTGTTGTGCAGGCTTATATTGAAAAAGAAGACAGTAAGAAGTTGAAACAGAAGCAACGTGAACGGATGCAGCCAAAGATGGGAAAAATGGATATTGATTATCAGGTGTTTGACATTTCTTGATCATTTTTGTATCGGGTTCATTCTGTTGCCGTTAACATTAAAATTTCTGGTGGTAGGTTCTTCATGATGCATTTTTCAAGTATCAAACAAAGCCAAAGCTTACTACTCATGGTGATCTTTATCATGAAGGGAAGGAATTTGAGGTATATACCTTTTTATATGTAAATTTTAACTCTATAAACTCTCATATAACCATCTGCCAAGCAATACCTAAGGGTCGTGATGGTTAACATAGTAAATTAAGACTATCAATAACATTTCCTTTATTAGCTTGTTCGTTACAATAGGTGAAATTTATTTGCCTATGTCTTTGTTAGT
The DNA here is from genome assembly GCA_948330485.1 of Euphorbia neoarborescens. NCBI lineage: Eukaryota > Viridiplantae > Streptophyta > Magnoliopsida > Malpighiales > Euphorbiaceae > Euphorbia > Euphorbia neoarborescens. The sequence goes on along the minus strand of CAOJCR014752988.1, from coordinate 6,905 downwards.
TTGTTTATTCATGATCGTGTTTTCTTCTGTTTTGCAGGTAAAGCTTAGGGAAATAAAGCCAGGAACTCTTTCACATGAATTGAAAGAAGCTCTTGGTATGCCAGAGGGTGCTCCTCCTCCCTGGCTTATTAATATGCAGGTGAGCGTTGCAAATGTCTTTGCAATGACATCAAATTTATTTTTGCCTTATTTTTAATTATGAATTTTAATGCAATTCCTGATGCAGAGATACGGTCCACCACCGTCGTATCCACACCTTAAAATTCCTGGACTTAATGCTCCTATCCCACCTGGAGCTAGCTTCGGTTATCATCCTGGTGGCTGGGGAAAGCCTCCTGTTGATGAAGTAAGTCTTGTACTCGTCAACTAAGTTTAATGTTTTATGATCTTGTTAATATATATTCACGTGTTTGCAATATTTTATGCATTAAGGAAACATTTTCATGTCTCTAACCAAGTTATTTTGTTCTGAAATAGTATGGACGTCCTTTGTATGGAGATGTTTTTGGAGTTCAGCAACAAGAACAGCCCAACTATGAGGTACTTCCGCTCAAAGTTATACATAATTCCAATATTTATTTTAATTATTTTTGTATCACTTTTTTTATAATGACCTCAGGAAGAACCAGTTGATAAGACAAAACATTGGGGTGACTTGGAGGAAGAGGAGGAAGAAGAAGAAGAGGAGGAAGAGGAAGAAGAGATAGAAGAAGAGGAGATGGAGGATGGAATCCAGTCTGTAGATAGCCTGTCAAGGTGAGGAGTTGAATTCCATACCAATTTCATTGTTTGCTTGCGTAACAATATGCGGTTAGTTACAGATGATTTATTCACCTTCCCTATCTTTTACTTCTTTTAGTACACCTACTGGTGTTGAGACACCAGATGTCATTGACCTCCGTAAGCAGCAGAGAAAGGAACCTGATAGGCCTCTTTATCAAGTAAGTGTCGTCTGTGAGACTGAACTTGTTTGTACACCCATTATGTGACTAAATTTTCTTTTTCTTTTTCTTTTGAAGGTTCTCGAAGAAAAAGCTGAACCAATTGCTGCCGGGACTTTACTTGGAACAACTCATACGTATGGAAAAAAATTGTTTTTGCTCGTTAAGATTGTTTTTGTTTTTAAATATTTCCTTGACTAGATTTTATCTCCTCCCCTCAGGTATGTGGTTGGCAGTGGCGCTCAAGACAAGTCAGGAGCGAAAAGGGTACGTGGAAACATGCTTGCTTTATTCTATTTTTTTCAGTTAATGCCTGGGTTCAATTTGGCAATGAAAAAAAAAATAAAAAGCTGTGTGCATTAAGCATGGCTATACTGTAGTGGATTAGAAAGGGGTTTTACCACAGATCAATATACTATAGTGGCCAAACTTTTTCATTCTTGTACAGGTTGATCTTCTCCGAGGCCAGAAAACAGACAAAGTCGATGTCACTCTGTTACCAGAAGAATTGGATGCCATGGATGAAGTATTGCCTGGGAAGTAAGTAGCAGTTTTGTTAATATTGTGACTGGATTCTTCTGGCTTTCTATTAGCAAAAGATAACCTCATTTTCGTGAATCCAATAGGTACGAGGAAGCTAGAGAGGAGGAGAAACTACGTAGCCAACGAGAAGATTTCAGTGACATGGTTGCAGAGGTATGTTAACAATATGACCCACTCACCAAAATTTACTAATATAAACGGGGATGGGTTTATGATTTGAATCCAGTTAGGCAACGTGCATCCCGAACTCATGAATGTAAAGTTCTAATTATACTGAACAACAAAAGAAATTTAAAAATATAATTATATTGTGAAGTTCTAATTATACTGAACAGAATAAATTAAAGAAATTATTGGCAATAGTTTCATCAATTTAGTCAAATAAAAAGAACAATTAAATTAAAGGAAAGTTAATTCAACCGTGATAGAACCTCTGAAGGGGTTGATTCTCAACTGCTTACCCACAGCAATTGATCACAATCAAGATAATACTTCAAGAGTTAAAACAAAATCACTCTCAAAATAATGGAATTAAAAGTACTTTGCCAAGAAAATTTTATTCAATATTTGATCTCCCTGTTTCGGCTACCAGAAGCCTTTAAATAGGCTTTACTGTCTTTGAATCATAATTGAGTTAGAAATTAAAATGGGAATATGTAACGGGTCGTTCTTCTTCAGCTCCATGCATTGCTCCATCCTTGACTTGCCATGGTGATTTGCATCAGTGTCTCCCTATTCCTACCAATATTAATGATCACTCATTGTTTAGCCATGGCTAGTATATGTGACCTTAATTTTCTTTCATTCTTTCTTACTACCGCAGAACGAGAAGAAAAGGAAGCGGAAGATGCAAGAGAAGGAAGGAAAATCAAAGAAGAAGGATTTCAAATTTTAGGTTCACTGTTCAGTTTTCTTACAGGCAGCAGAGTTGATCATCCGAGGAGAAAGAATTACATCTGGTGATTTTTCTGTTCTCGATATGTCATCTGAATTTCTTAGATTCCATTTACAGTAATGTGACGTGATAATCTTGATTGCTGATGTAGTACTGTAAAATGCCTGCAATTTCACTGGTCCTCTGTCTTCCATAGCTTTGCTGTTTCCATTATTGCACTATACGACTGCTGGACTTTGTGATGGATATTGAGCTGTGTTATTTTGTGCTAAATAAATAGCAGACAGGTTTAATAATCTTCGTGCTCAAAATAGGGTTTCTGACTCGTGTCTAGACCTGGGCATGAGTGCGAATTCATGCTTTTTGGGACGGAATTGGGCAAGCAAATTAGAGTATAGGTTTCGTCTGGTCTAAATCTGTAGTAGTTCGATTAATGTATCAGATGAGTAAGTTAGAGTATAGTTTTGGTTTGGTTTAGGGATGAGCATGGGACAGAGATTTCCTGTGGAGACCTGACCCGATGAGGACGGGAAATCTCCGAATTCGTAGAGAATGAGGATGTGGAGAAATTTTTCTCCATGAGCGAGGATGGGAGCGGAGTGGTTTGAAAGTTTCCGTCCTGTCCCGTTTCAATATCCACGGGGATTTTCATGGTATCTCCTTCGAGAAATGTATTTTTAAAATATTAATATATATTATAATCACTTGTATTATTAATATTATTACATATTTAAAAAAAAAAAAAAGAAAAGAAAAGTATAAGCAGTAAATAGTAAAAGAAAAGGTTTACATCGTCTTACTATTTGAGCCTCAAAAAAATTCATTTTATTATTTTATTTCTTATAAAATTGATTTTATAATACACTCAAATGGAGAATGGGGATGTCGTTTCCACTGGGAATTTGGTGGGGATGGGGTTAAATTTTATTCTGCCAACCGCGTGAGAATGTTGATGAGGATTCTTCGCTATTGGTAGGGAAGGGGAAGATATTGTATTTTCTGTCTTTGTCCCGTCATATGATTATCTCAAGTTTGATTTGAGTTAAATTTGTAGTAGTTTGATTAATATATGAGATGATGTTGATTTTAGTGTAAAAAACTAGGTATGGTTCGGTATGTTTTTATTATGAATGTAAATCAATAAATTAATGTGTGAATTTAAAAAATTGTTATTGATTTTTGAAGTTAGAATTATTTAAATTTTATATATTAATTTATATTATATTTTTGTGTATATTTTTTTAGTTATTATTTTAACTAAGTTAAGATTTTATTTTGAAGTTTTGAATTTTATAGAAAAATTAATGAATGGGTTAGGTTGAGTTGGGTATGTAGGGATTTTGTCTAGTTGGAGTTTGACTGTTATTTCTTACAAGTTAAATGATTTGAGCTATTAATTTTTTGGCTAGGTTTTGATTGGAAATAAATTTGCAATACAAGTTAGTTAAATAAAATTTAATATTTAAACAATTTAATTTTAAATTTTAATATATTAATTTATCAATTTAAATTTTTAATAAACATAAATTAATAATTATAGTATATGGGGTGGTCAAGTTCATTCAAATTAAGTTTTTTTTTTTTCTATATTACGGATTTAGATGTTGACTATGGTTATTTTATCTTTTATAAAGTAACTATTACTTTATGGTTAATAGTTATTAGATCATATATTTAATGACCATTCAATGGCTATCTATTACAAATTAACGGTTATTTTATAAAAAACTAAGTAATCATAGAATTTTTGTACGGATTTAAATTTAGATGGATTTTATCTATATTTAAAATTAGATTATCTAAATTTAAATTTAAATAGATTGGAGTGATAAATAAAGATTTACAAGGTTGTCGTTACCAATTTAAAAAAGAATGGCGTTTGGTAAAATTTCATACATTTGACATGTCCTACTACGTCTTATCGGATTTATGTAGTCTACATAATTGGATAAATAATATATTCATAATAAATTATGTCCTATTTATGGGTTATTCTTTCAATTGGTTAGAGATTATTGTATAAGACTTTTTATTTTATAAATCTTTTAAAATTGTTTAAAAAAGTTAATGAATAATAAATTAAATAATTAAAGCAATTAATTTAAATAAAAATTCTAAATATTAAATTATTCACTTTAAACTCAAGAATATATTAAATATTAATATTTTATTAATTTGACATATAAATAATGTCTGATATATTATATGACATAGAATCATTAATTCTCAGGTATTATCCTTTATTCATACCTAACTTAATTATTCCAATATTGTATGCGACTTGCAATAAATTAAAGTTAATTTGGTTCTAAATTACAATTCTTGAATAATTAATTAATATGGTAGACACCTTCTGAAAACAATATATAACATCTAGCTTTTTAAAAGAACTTAATTTTTTTTATTCAACATGCTTTACGCAGACATTTTTTAGATTTATTATTTATTATTTATTCTTATCAAGTTTTAATTTTAAATTTCTTCAAATTAAATAGCTTGCATTGAAGAAAATAATTAATTATTTTATTTCCATATTTTCCACGACTAAATGAAATTTCTTCAAAATATATGTCACAAAATAAAAAATTAATTCTTGTAAGTTTATAAATTAATCTAACGAATTAATTATTGGGACATAAAAAACTGTGTTTTTACTTCTTTATAGATGAAGGACTATAGTTTTTTTTTATTATAAAAAAGTGCGTTTTGATTTTTATAAAAAGAAGACAACTAATATGAAATGATGATTTTATAAGAGATTTTTTATTTATTTTGAACTCAAAATTTGAATTGGTAAATAAAAATATAGTAGAAATTAAATATAACTGTTGAATTTTTATAAAAAAATATGTATTTTTAATTAAATAATAATAATAATAAAAAAATTTACAAATTGGAATAAAATAAAATATATTTAAATTTAAATATAAAATTTTTAAATAAGGAGGTTTTATTATTATAATGTCAAAAACAAAAAAACACCATAAGTCATCTCTTCATTTTAAGGAGAAGTTGTAAGTTATTTTGTTATAAAAATGTTGAAACATTTTATCAAAAAAAAAAATGTTGAAACATAATTATTTTTTACCTATATAAATTTCTCCTTAAAATGATGAAATAATTTTATCTTTTTAATATTTTGTGTTAGTTATAATTTTTATTTATTGATATATTAAATTAATAAAATTATATTAAATAAATTCGATGATGATTAAAAGTTAATTTTAAATATAATATGATTTGTAGTTTTAATTAGAAACTAGTACTGTATATCTATACGATGGCTCAGATTAATTTTTTTTTTTACTTTTAATATATCCACTCAATTGATAAAAAAATATAAAATATAAAAATTTAAAATATTTATATAGCTTTTGAATTATAAAGAAGAGGAGAGAAATGGAAGTTATTAATAAATAATTAATATTAATTAAAGGTTATAAAATAAATAAATTTTTTAAAAAACTTAAAAATCTAATAAAATGACCGAAAATTTTATATTTACTTTGTTTTTAATAAAGTAAGTTTATTTTGTCATTCTCATCCATTGGATGAGTGAATCGAATGGATAAAAATCACCAAATAAGTTAACTTTATCAAAAACAAAGTAAGCATAACCTACATCTAAAATGACATATAAATTTTTTTACTTTTTCTATATAATATATATATAGATATATAGATATATAGATATCAACGGGTGGATTGACAATTTCATTTGAATTTCTATTTTGAATAAGGATAGTGATTTTGGCTTATTTGAATAAGTTTTATAAAGTCAAAAAATACAATATTAATTACTCAATTTTTTTTTCTTCAAAAAAATATAATTATATACATGACTTATAAAAAAAAAATAAGTATATACATGAACAGTGAACAATGTTTTTTTACATATTTTCTACACAAATAAAATATTTTATATATTTTTATTCATTCAAAACCGGTTTTGTCCATAGTATTATTCAACATTACTTTAAAAAAATAATTTAAAATATTATGATGTCAACGTATACACCAGTTATTCAATTTTAAAGTAAAATCAAACTTATATTTCAACGTTAAAACAATATTTTACCGATATTACTGGATTATAATTAGACATATTAAATCCAGGTGCCGCCATACTTTGCCCAATGTCTTCTCTTGGCCATCGTCACTTGTGCCTCGTCTCTTAAGCTTCCCATCCACCATCCAAACTATTACTACTTCCACATTGATATCTTTGGCTCTGTGATAACTAGCACTGCTTTTGTTCCAATGACCATACATGCCTCTATCAACCATTGCCAGAGCAAGTGCTTTACCAGTCGGTAGAGTTCTAACCACCGCCTCCACTCTAAGAGATGGAAAGTCACTCATCACTGATGCAATCTGCACCTGTTCTGCCTATTATTCACAGTAATTTCTCCATCTCTTGTGAGTCTATCCTACCAATCGCTGCTCCCTCTGTCAATATTGAACATTCGATAATTTCTGATCGAAACTAGGTGCTAGAAAACTCAAACTCCGGCGATTCACATCCA
>CAOJCR014752492.1:0-13539 GCA_948330485.1 Euphorbia neoarborescens | reverse complement strand
TGTCAAATGCATTTTTATTGGAGAACAATATGCTTTTTAATCAACACGATGCAATGTCCTTTATGTGAATGCATGTTTAAACAAGATAACTTTGGTTTTGCAGGTGAAGTCAACATGTAAACATATCTTGAATAGATATCATATATTATTGACGAAACTCATCATGGCCGCAGTTGAAAAGAATACAAGGTGACACCGATTTCATATAGATTTTTCTTTAATAAATATATTAACTTATGTTAGGATATAAATTTCATATACTTGAGCATTCTCGATTACTGAGCTAAGTACCCCCCAATACATCGGACATCACAATCCTTCATGGCTACTAGCTTTATCCATATTCCTAAGTACAAATAGTAGGATCATTTATTATTATTTAAAAAGATATTAGCTTACATCGGGATGTAAATGCCTTATACTAAAGTACTCCCGGCTACTAAGCTGAGTACCCCTAATACATTGGACATTATAATCCTTTACAACTACTAGCTTGATCTATATTTATAAGTGCGAATAGCGGGATCATTTATTATTTTTTTTAAACTTCATGAAATAGACATCCCTCGAATTCGTTCAATTGCATTCAAGATGGACTCATACACGTAATGTGATGTATATAAGATATGCTTAATGAAGAATCATGTGCAAGCATAAAATTATAATGACAAACCTTGGATAAGTAAGCAAGAATGGATTCTCATTACATTAAGTTATTTATAAAACATAGTCTGTACAACAAAATTGGTTGGAACAATTGCAACAAAATCATTCACATTTACATGCAAGACATTCTTTAGGTTATGTAGGATATTCTCCTTGCTGGCACACAGATACGACTAACGGAAAAAGACCAAAATATCTTGGAGCAATTATTTGGTTGCAGATACTATCGGCAACGATAGAAGTTTGAGCTTATGTCTTTTGATATTCTGCATTTCTATACCTTACCATTCAAGATGGAGCGTAGTCACTTTACATATGTCTTATGACACTCAAATTTACTGCATTTAATGTCTTTCTTTTACAATGCATTACTCAAATGGACACATGTAAGTAGAGATAGCATAAATAATAACTAAAGCTGGAATATTTTATTCTCTTTTATTCATGAAAAAAATGTAAATAAAAATAAGGCTGCAGAGATTAAATAGCCTTCCTACAAATAGAGAGTCTTCACAAAAGAGGACAGTAATTCTAAGATACTTTGGCCATTGAGCCTGGCTTGGTTCTCTATGTGCTTTCTACTTTTGTAGTGCTACCATTTCCTCTTAAATTGTTACTTAGGTAGTTAGGTCTGCTTCTATAATTTGTGTGAATACAAGATTTTCTGTCAACCTCGACTGCACCATGTTATCTTGGTTCTCAAACTTTAAAGGTGGTTCCATTAGATCAATGGGCTTCAATTGAGGCTCTTCGATCATGCCATCTGCAACTAATGTTGGATGGCTACCTTTATATCAGGCATTCATTGGTTCAGTGTCCCTTTACTACATGGTACATACAAAAATTTCCTTAGCCTTCCTCATTAGGCGGGTGATATGGCTTGACATTTCGTAGGAGGTCCAACTTCCTGCACTTAGTAAATATTCGGCTCATCAATTCCACCTATGGAGATATAAAATTTTGTGTGCTTTGAGATTACTGCCTTTGGGTGACTGCTGCTACTTCTACCGATGAGGTAGACTAAACAACATTATTGCCTTGATTTTGCTTATCTTTTGTTTCAATGGTATTAGGGGTTCTAAGACCATCCCACTATCTGACTGGATAACTCTTTCTATAATTAGGCACATTCCCGTTCTCTATCCTACTTGATTCAGCATGGCATTCTATTTTTTTAGCCCTCTTATAGAGATCCTCAAATGTATCATAATCATCCAATTCTATCCTTTCCCTATAGAGAGTGAGTGAACTATCAATCAGCTTTATGATCATTTCCACATTACTGGGTTCTTCCCTAAGAGCACTTGAGTGGCCATCGAACGCTCATAATACTTTCGAAAGGCCTCATTTGTCTTCTGTCTAATAGCCTTCAAATCTAGTAGAGTAGTCTTCGTCTTATTATTATACCCATAATGCTAACAAAGGCGCTTGATAGTGCCTCCCAGTTTTACCAAATTTCTTTTGATCATACACTGAACCATTCAACTCCTACTCCCTCCAGAGTGCATGGAAAATGGCTTGCCATCTGATTATGAGTTAGCCCTTGAATTTCCATAACGTTAGCATAATTCTTCATATAAACCGTTAGTGGACCCGTTCCTTTATATGGAGGAAGGGTCAGCATTTTGAAATTAAGCAGGAAAAGCTCCAGCCTACTTACCCCAACCTCCTTCATATTTATGTTATTAGCTCCCACGAGTTGCATTGTTTCTTTGACCTTTGACAATAAGGCCTTAAGCTGATAACATCTTTTAGCCGATCTTCTGTTTGCCTCAAAATCAATTAATGGATGGCCTTACCTAGACTAGTGATCTACATCAATGGCCTCATCAGTACTCCTCCGTTATTGGGTTGGTCATTTATACTTGAGTCCGCTCATGCCCATTCCAAAAAAAAGAGGGCCTACTAATGGGCAATCTCACATCCACTGGTGCCTGGACTATAGATGATAAGAAATTCTTAAATTAATCTGATCCCATGAGAGTTGTTGTGAGGTTATCGGCATTAGGTGCCCCACCACCATTTCCTTGATTTAGTTCTGTCATTTCTACTGGCGAGTTTTCTGTTATTTCCCAATTTTGACTCCTCTTTGAATCCAAATCTGAATCTGAAACTAACCCTTCTCGAAGATGCTCAATTCATTCACTTTCTAGGTTAAGCCTTATTAGTCTTCCTGCTACTCTTTCCCAAGCCATCATGTCAGAAATGGGAAATGTCAGATAGACGCGAAGATGAGTATGTGGGCATGGATGCATGTATACGTGAGTGATTAACTTTTGAAGTATGAATGCAATGTGAGTCATGGTTTTATAGTTATATAATCATAAAACTTCAATTCGCTCATGCTCATCACAAAAACAAGGGTTTGGTAGCATAGGTACCACTTCATAAAATAAGTTTGACATACCCGAGGGTAGAGGTTTGATATATTGAGTACCACATTATTAAATGCATTTAACATACTCATGTTTGTCACACGAATATAGGTTCAGTACCTTTAAAGTACCACTTATGAGATGAGTATAATATACCTGAGGACAGAGGTTCAGTATCTTGAGTACCACTTATGAAATAAATTTAGCATACTTGTATTTGTCACATGACATAGGTTTAGTACCTTTAGAGTACAACTTATGAAATGGGTTTAACATACCCGATGGCAGAGGTTCAATATCTTGAGTACCACTTATGAAATGAGTTCAACATACCCAATGGTAGAGGTTCGGTATCTGGATTAACACTTATGAAATAAATTTAACATACCTAATAGTAGAGGTTCGATATTTCGAGTAACACTTATGAAATAAATTTAACATGCCTAACGACGGAGGTTCGATATCTCCAGTACCACTTTATGAAATTAATTTAACATACCTGAGAGTAGGGGTTCGGTACTTTTAGAGTACCACTTGTGAAATAAGTTTAACATACTCATGTTTGTCACAAGAACATAGGTTCGATACCTTTAGAGTATAACTTTATGAAATGAGTTTGACAAGGGTTAATAAATTCCATGACCATGCTGCATAAAAATGTATGCATATGACTGCAAATAATTATGGAGTATATTCTGGGCTAACGATGGCAAAAATGCAACTTGCAATGTTAAGCAGTTATTCATTAGCTATTAGCTTATGAACATATGAAATGATGTGTGTCTTAATGATTTTCCCCATCGTAGGAAAAATCTAACAATGGTTTGGGATCTAAGTTGTGCAAACTCATGAATGCATGAGATGACTTTGATACAATAGTGGACCACTTCCACGAAATAGGATAAACAAACATGAAATGTGATCATGAAATATACAACAGGTATACTGATCGACACTGATATACTCGATGCCCCTAGACACATAATGGCATGGATATGACATATGTAGCAATGAGATGATCGATGTTACGGAACAACATTATGCAATTAATATACCACAATAACTTGGTATCATGATAAGGTTGTTTTAGACCTTATATTCTAGGTATTGTTGAGCTTCTGATGATGGGTTATTTGACTCATGTTTGGTATTCTTGTGTGACATATCATGCATTTTTCTATTTTTTTGCGAGTTTTGAGTTTGTGTATAGTTTTGATTGTTTTATCTTATTTTTGGTCTGTTTTTTGGTCTGAAGGTATTGAGACTAAGGACTAGTGTAATTTGACCCATTTTGTGAGTTGGAAAGTACAGGCATGGAAATCCAAGTGATCACAAGAAGGAAACGGGAACAGAGTCTGATTATAGAGCGAGAAGGAGTTTGGATCTTTGGACCAGATTTCGAGATAATTAGAAGTGGATTTTGGAGTGAGCATAAAAAGAAAAGTTAAAGTTCATGCTACGAACTTTCCAAGGGTCTAAGATTGCGTCAATCAGAGATCGAACAGAGAAGTTATAGCCGAAAGAAGACGAAGTGATAAAGCTGTTCACGTTACAGAACTACGCCTGCACACTTGTACTCGCAGAGTACACTCATGTACTCAGCCGAGTACCATACGAAAGGCCTATACTTGCCTACCAAAAACTTATAAACACTGGAGTACAGGACCAGATGCAAGTTTTAAGCCTGTACGCGATGAGTACACCATCGTACTCTCCGAGTACCAGTATGTAGGCCAATTTTTCAATTTCAAATTTTACACTTTATTTTTGCAATTTTAGTCCGTTTTGGGCCCCGTTTGTTTTGGGAATTTTATATTTTGCTGGGAAATATATATATAGATCTGGAGAAAACTCTATTGGGGATCTTTTGACATTCAAACTTTGGCTTAGAAACCTAGCTAAGTTCTAAGTTTACTTTATATTCGGATTTGGGATTTTATTTCGATTAACAGTGCTTGCATTGCATCTTCCACTTTTGCGGTTAATTCTCTTTCAAGATCAAGTTTTCCTATAGAGGTTTATCTTCACGCATTGTTTCGACTGAAGGAACGCACCGATTCAATAACGAGTTTGATCTAAGAATTTCTTTACTCAATCTTCGTCTTTAATCTGAGTTGTGATCCTATAGAAATAACTGTCATGATTATATTCATTATTTTTCTTCCATACTTATTGATTTGATCTTATAATCGATGATTAGGGTTTGTGTTTAAGATTCGATTAATTGTTATGCATGTGACATCAATAGCCTCATAGACTTGAATATTGATTTGATTCATATCTATTACGCGATCCAATTGACAACTGGAAAACAGGAAGGACTGATAATCTTACAGAACTTAAGCATACTTATTTTCTGAATCATAGAACTAGGAGGGCCGTTAGGATAACTGATGAGGTCAGGTTTGACCTCATCTTTTCACTTTGTTTCTGATATTTTTGGCAAGGTTTCTGTAGCATTTTCATGTTTAGTGGGTGCGTTTTGTGTATTTTATAGTATTTCAATGTTAGGTCGTTTTGTTTTAGTTTTCAGTGTTTTAGTAGTGTTTCTTTCTGTTTCATGTTTTATTTTATTTGGTTTTATTTCAATGATGCCTTTACGGGTATGTTTGCATGTGTGTGGACAGGATTTAGGACGGGTTTCCTTATAGTTCATGCAAAAAGATGGAATTGAGAAAGGAAATCTGAAGCCCACGATTTCGTGGGAAATCCCACGATTTTGTGGACTTTATGGAAGAACAAGGGAAGGCAGAAGTAAAACCCACGATTTTGTGGGAAAACCCACGATTTCGTGGACTTGGGACAAATGTTAGACAAGAAGAATCCACGAAATCGTGGATGGCTTGGGTCCATACATGGAAAGCTATCGCAGAATCCAATAATCCCACGATTTCGTGGAATTGGTCGCAGATCACGCTGTTCCTGAATTTTAATTATTTTTTATTTCCGGTTTAGGCCAGACTATAAATAAAACTTTGTAATTAGATTTTTCTTTTATCCAGAGTTTGTATAATCCTTCTCCTCCCTTCTCAGACTAGGGTTTTTGCTAGACCAACTTCCTTTCTATAACTTGGCTCTAATTTGCGGAGGCTTTCTCCATGTTTTCAATTTCAACCGCCGGAGTCCGATTAACGGTATAATTAAGGGCAATCTTTTCTCCTCTTGTTGATTACTTTTAACTAGTTGTGAACTGCAACTTAGTATTGGATTGGTGTTTCATTGTTATTTTCTTCCTCTCTTATTAATAATAATTGTAATTGATTTATGGATATTTACTATTTTTGTGATGGGTTTCGATTCTGCACTTCGTTAGGTTTAATCTGATAAGCTTCATATAAGTCTGGTCTTATCGGGATTGACAACCCAGAAATCATAGGGAATTGACACACCCACGACGTTACGGACCCATAGTTTCTGAACCTGGAACTAATCCTACAGCTTACAAACGGGACAATAAGCTAGGTACCAATAAACCTAGTTTGCGTATTCAAAACCCTTTTTCATGCGTAGCATACATAATTTGATTTGTGGTTAGTATTGATGTGAGCTCCATCCTACCTCATTCTGAGGAGATTATCGATTCTAGATCACTTAGGTTAGTTTTAGTTTAGTTCATAGCATAGTTTAATTAGTTTACCCAATTTTATATTCGCTCAAACAGCTAGGATACCGAGTAGATCGATGGTTGTGGAATAACTCCCGTGGATTGATAGATGGACTTTTCCATTTTATTACTTGACATTGATGGGGTACACTGCCACTGAAAGACACGCTTTTAAGTGTTATACTTAAGCACCATCAGGTTTTTGGCGCCGTTGCTGGGGATTTATTTCCTGCAACATCGGACCAAAGGTCGATTAGTTGGGTTGAGTTGTGTATTGAATAAAGCTTTTTTTGTTTGCTTATATCTTATTTTCATTTGGTGCATTTTGTCTTCTCTGATTTTCATTCCTTTCACTATTTTTATGCAAACTCGATCTTCTGCAAGTGATATTGATTTGACTAATATTGACCCTGATATTGAACGTACTTATCGTAGGTTAAGAGAGGAGCATAGAAATCAGACTACATAAATGGAACTTGAAGAAGTTGAACTGATGAGAGCCGAGGTAGAGCGCATGAGAGCTGCAATGCAGCAGTTCAAAACTGAGTGCGCTGCTAGAGACGCTCAAGTTATTGAGTTAAGGGACAGATTGTAGCAAGAGATGAGGGAAAGAGAGGAACAAGAGAATAGGGAAAGACTGGTACGGGAAGCTAGGGTATAAGAGGAGCAGAGGGCACAGTACAACAGAGTTGCCAACAGATAACCCATTAATGATGGCAGGCATATGGAAGATTTGATGGCCCCTCACGGACCAGGAGAGATTGAAGGAGTGATTATACCGGCCATTACAGCCAACAACTTCGAGCTGAAGACCAGTATGATACAAATGGTTCAGAATATTGGTCAGTTCAATGGAGGTCACTCAAAAAACCCCAACGCCTATCTAAGGTGGTTTTTAAGGGTTACTGATACGGTAAAGCTAAATGGAGTGCCATAGGATGCAATTCGGCTGAAGCTATTTCCATTTTCTCTGAAAGGCAGTGCTATAGAGTGGTACGACTCCTTGAGGCCCGGCACAATCACTTCTTGGAATCAGATGGTGGACCAATTTTTACCTACTACTATCCCCTATCCAAGACAATGCAATTGAAGAACGAGATCAATGTCTTCCATCAATTTGGGATGGAGTTTATGAATGATGCTTGGTCTCGATTCCAGAGGATGCTTCGCAACTGCCCACATCATAACATTTCCTAGTTCGATCAGGTTAGTATTTTTTATCATGATTTAACTGCTGCTAACCGTGCATAGGTTGATTCTTCTGCAGGGGGAGATATGTTTGAGTTGTCAGCAGAGCGAGCTGAAGCACTGAGAGAAGGAGTGGCTAGGAAAAGCACTATGAGGCTTGAGGATGCACCAAACAGGTGAGATGTGCACATGGCCTCCACGGGACAGCCCCACTTTGCCATAGAAGATATGAGTAAAAAGATGGATGCAATGATAGCGAAGTTGAGTGCATTATAGCTAAAGCAGCCAGTGATGTGTGTGACGTATGGAGGCGATCACCACGGCCAGAAATGCCAGAAGAATGAATTTTATTCCCAAGAAGGTGAGAATACAAACTACGTGGGAGGACAACAAAGGTATAACTATTCTAACTTCCATGGAAATTCTTATAATTCTTATAATTCAAACTATGGGAGGAGGTACCAATACCCCAACATGTCATATGCTAATAACGATAATGTGTTAAGGCCCCCTTCTGAGTTTCATACTTGAGCGTCGTCAAGTTTTTGGCATGTCCAGAAAGGATTGGAGTAGTAAGCTAGACGATGCTTTGTGGGCATATCAGACTACATTTAAAACTCCCATTGGCATGTCCCTATATCGTCTAGTGTTTGGAAAATCGTGTTGTCTCCCTGTTGAGATCGAGCATCGAGCCTTTTGGGCTTTGAAGTTATTGAATTTTAATGTGCAGGTCATAGGGGAGCGTAGGCTGCAACAACTTAACTAGCTTGATGAGCTAAGACTGAGTGTGTATGAAAATGCCAAGCTCTATAAGGAGAAAACAAAGTGATGGCACGATAAGCAGGTGGTGGAGAAAAACTTCAGCAAAGGTGATCAAGTTCTATTATATAATTCTAGGCTGAGACTGTTTCCCGAAAAACTGAGAAGTCCCTAGAGTGGACCTTTTGAGGTAGTTGATGCGTACCCATCTGGAATGGTGGAGATTCAAACAGCTGATGGAATCCAAAAGGTGAATGGCCACAGATTGAAATTGTACCTGGGAGGAAAGGTAGATGAAGAAAAATAAGTGTTGCTTCTGACCGATCCGTGAATGGGGGCGAACAACGTAAAGCTTGATGACGTTAACTAAGCATGTTTTATACCCTTTTTGCTTTTAAATTTTGTTTGCTATTTTTGGTTTGTTTCTGTTCGTTTTCGTTTTCTTTCGCATGGCTTTTTGGTAGTTTGTGTGTTGTTTTTAGGGGTGAAACTCGAAATAAAGGTGCAGATCATGGGATAACTGGGTACTCATGGAAAATACACATTCAGGTAAGTAATGCTGCAGAAATTGGGTAAGTTACACGACTGAAACACATGTAGCATATAAATCACACATCACGTGTTTGCTTCAGTTCGAAATTCAAAAATTTACATGACTGAAACACGTTGCACGTGTAAATTACAAAACAAGTGTTTGTTTAAGTTCTGAAACCCAGCGATTTTACACGTAGAGAACACGTGACGTTGTAAATCTTAAAACACGTGTTTGTATCAGTTTTGAAACTCAGTAATTTTACACGTATAGAACGTGTATCATGTAAGTTCAAAATCGTGTGTTACACTTACAAGTGAAACTGAGTAATTACACATGCATGACACATAGGCCGAGTGCAACCAAAATCACATGTCCCTCAGTTTATGGGATTTACTTCATTTTTAATTATTCACCCTCCTTTCAATTGCACTCACACTACAAATTCAATTTCAATTCAAGTTTTTTTCTTCCTCTACAACCTCTCTCTTTCTCTCTCTACTTCTTTCTCTTCTTCATTCTTTTCTTTTAGTTTTTCTTTTCTTCTATTTTTCTTGTTGCCTCCTTGCTTTGATGATTAATATTATTTTCTTTTACCTCTTCTGCCTTGTTTGTTTTTTTGTTTGATTTCTAATTTCTAGGGTTTTGAATTTCGTTTAATTTTTTTGCTTTTCATCTAGTTTTCCCTTTTGTTTATTTCATAGGTACTTGTCCCTTGTTATGTTAGTTTTTAAGTCTTAGATTGGTATCTCAGTTTGTGGTTTTGCTCTTCATTCCTGCGAGTTATGCTCTTGGTCTATGTTGTTGTTTTTGGTTTATTTCTTGTCTTGTTGATGTTCTGCTTTCGTATTCTTTTTCTGTGAAACTGTGTGTAGAAGCCAAGGACAAGGGGGGCCGCTCACTTCCTCAACACACCAGGGGACAAACTGTGGTTGAAAACCCCACGGGATATCCCCTAGCCCCACGTAGACCAACAACAACGGAACTCTCCAGGCGGTTAAATTGCCCATTTGCTTTGAAAAATAGCAATGAAGCTACGCGGTAGCAAAAGGTTTTTAAATTGAAATCTTTACCTTACTGCCACTTACCGAAGAAGGCCATAGCTATTTGTGGCCTTGCTAATGCTTTCTATGATCGGTTACGACGGTTAGGGTGTTATGATTTTTTTCAGAGCGTATAATCGCTCTTATCATGCACTGAATTCAGAATTTTACTCTACCCTTTTCAGTTAGGAGGATGAAGTGTCACATGTGAGCTCTATTAAGTTTAGAATGTTTGGAGTGGAGCATGAGCTCACAGCTCCTTTAATAGGTACCATCATTGGTATCCAGGGAGGCACTGTAGAGTGGCCTAAGAGGGACACTCTTGAGAGATTCTGGGCTGAGCATGGGCAGGGGCCCTTGGTCTTTGCCAATTGCAAAACCGGTGGACATTAGGACCGATCTTCTTTTGCTTTCTATAAATATGTGTGTAACAATTTTAGAGGTAAGATCGAGTCCAACAAAATTAATGCGATGGAATTGTGTGTGTTATGTCTTATTCATCGAGGGATTAGGGTAGATATGGGTGCTTTTGTTTTTGAGACACTCTTTTAATCGGGGTAGAAAGCCCGACTCCGCGGGTTATGATTAGGACATATTATTGCACGTATTGCTACTTACATTCATGGCCCTGATTTGTTGTCTGCACTAACCCAAATGGAGGCAAAAGATTTGTCCTCCACTACCATATATTTGTTCACATGACTCCAGGGAGCTCATCGCGAGATAGGGGTAAACGCCTGCGAGCCAGCACATCAGCCAGCAATGAAGCCGGAGGAGATTACCACCCTGGAGATAATGACTAGGATTCGGATAAGGATCGTGAAGAGGATCCTATTCATATTGCACCCCCTTCTCCAACATCCATACCGGATCAATTCATGGCCCATATGGACGCTATGATGGAGCAAATGAATTAAATGCATATTAATCAGCTTGACTGGCAGCGGGACCAGTAAGAGCAGATATTGGGGATGCAGAGGCAGGCTGTGGAGGTAGCCCAGGAGCAGAGAGCCTGGCAACAAAGGATAGAGACATAGGCACAAGAGCATCATGCGTACTTGCAGCGGCTAGATGTGAGAGTTGATGAGCTTGCCCGAGAACAGAGAGAGTGGCATCAGCGGGCAGATAGCAGATATGAACACTGGGATGACATCGCCCGCTGCTATGGGTTTTAACGGTGTTTCTTTCTCTCTTTCCCTCTTCGGTTTCTCTATTCCCATTGCACTTTTGAGAGTAAGTGCAACTTAAGAGGGGGTGGGGAAAGGCTCCTCCTTTCTTTTTTTCTGTTTTGTTTGTGCTGCTCAGTTTTTTGTATTCTGCTTGCTATGTTTGCATTTCTGTTAGTTTCTAGTTTTAGTTTTTATGATGGTTATGTTGATTTGCTAGTATGAGAATGGAGGGCAATTTTTCGAAGTATGTTAGGACTGTAGGGAACTACCCTCGAAGTTAGGTTTATATGCCTGGAATCATAGTAAATGATTGGATTTCTAGGATTGTTTTATACATAAATGGCCTGTTTGTGCCAGTGAGTTGGCCCTTGATCTTTGTATCTCAGTTCTGATGGTCTATATGGATTTGTATGTAGTGATTCGACATTCGGACCATTTTTTTAGGCTTTAAACTATGATAGTGAAATGGGACATTGGATGGATGACATGACCCATACCCTGACATAGATATTTGCTTGACTGACTGTTAATTTGAGCCAACTAAGACCATTTCACATCGGTCCTCATTCTTTTCGGTGAGGCATTCACACATACCTGTAGTAGATTATGGAACCTAACACATGTCTTGCACTTGGCATTGATCGGACTTAGTATGTGGAGACCCTTAGGTATACACGTACATACATACACGCACCACTTTCTTTCTATGTCTTAATCACTTTGAACCTGACATTAACCTGCCTGTAGTTTACCCTTTTTGAGCTTGAAGCCTGTTCTTTCATAGCCACAAATGTAACATCTCGATCTGGAATTTACAAGTATAGTAAGGACAGTGTGATGTGGAAGCTCACAATAAGGAATTAAGGTTGTTGCTAAGTAAACATTTGGATTAGAAATGTGAGTTTGGTATTGAAGTGTTAACACTTGCAAGTTTACAAATAACGAGGTATTGAACTAAGTTATGTTTATAATGCTTGGGAATGTTAGTTTAAGATGTTTTATATCTGTTTTGAGTAGTTTGGAGATAAGTTATTAAGTTGAAGTGGAATTTGGAAGCAAAATAGCTAGATTTAACTATTTTGTAAAAATCGGGGAAATGACTGTGTTGAATGTTTAAATGGTGTTTTGAAGGGTTTTATGGATGTTTTATAATGTTAAGAAGATGTTATAAAGATATGTTGAGGTTCGGGAGAAAATTCTTGAAGAAACTCTTCTTTTTTTTCTTACTCCATTGATATACCTATTCTATGCAGTTTTCCTCTTTTGCCCTAATCTCGAAATTAAAATGTTGGATCATCACCAAATATTGACCATGGTTCCTAGACATCCTGATGTTTAAAATGAACGGTGGAGATGATGCGTTATGGTCGGGAAGTCGATGAAATAGGGGTCGAAAGTGGGCTGCCCAACATGAACCTTTGAGTGGTAAATTGAACATGTGTTTCTACAAAACACATGACACTTGATGAGCATGTGTTAACCTTATGAAAATTCAAAAACGGCTTTAAATGACATAGAAAAGTCAATAAATGTGGAGAAAAACAAGGGCAAGCTTGAAATTTCATCTTTTGGATATTTAAGAAGGTTTATGGCTGGTATATAAGGGGTTAAAGAGTTGGAAAACTCTAGATTTTCATGGGAAATTCATGGGTTCTCTTCCTCTTTCTCTTTTTCTTTCTCTTCTTTGGTTGTTCTTCATTTCGTGTGTTCATACTTCCTTCTCTTCATTCTTTTTTGTTTGTTCAAAAATATTTCTGTGTTTAAACATTAAAAAGAGGATGTTGGATGTAATGCCCTGTATTTTCATAAATTCTTTCCGTATTCTATTCTGATTTATGATTTGATTACTTGATTTTATTTAATGATATTCAAACTTAATTTCCTTATTGTTATTATTTTACTTCTTATCAAATGATTTCTTCTTTATGCAATGTTTGTATATATATAGTATTTTTATATTAACCTAGGCTAGGCTAATATTAAAAATTAGTGGAGTGACAAAATATTATTTTATTTTTTTAATATGATTTTCGGCCAAGGCACAAAATAGGGTTAAATAATTTTTTTAGTTGTTGCATGAAATTAATACTAAGTATGTTAGGTTTAGGCCCATTAAAATAGAGATAGAATTCCTTCCACTTTCAACCCAAAAATTTCAATAAGTTTCCTTGGCCTTTCCCTAGTAATTTTGGCCCACTTATAT
>CAOJCR014751804.1:0-10863 GCA_948330485.1 Euphorbia neoarborescens | reverse complement strand
TAAAAATTAATGTATTTATAGTGTTAATATTATATAATTTATTGATTATTATGAAAAATAAAATTAATATATATTTAGAAATGAAAAAGTGTATATGGCAATAGATATAATTATAGGCATTGCATTATATAAACTAGTTTCAACGGTTGCATTTTAGTATTGCATTAGTCTCAACCATTGCATTTTGGTGTTGCATTAGCTTTTGCCGTTATATTTTGGTATTACATTAGCATCAAACGTTACAAAAAGACTTTGTATTAGTTTTTACCATTGCATTTGAGTGTTACATTAGCCTCAACCGTTGCAATAGGGTGTTGCATTAGTTATAACTGTTGCATTTAGTGTTGCATCAGGTGTACCTGTAACATTAGAGTGTTGCATTAGCTTCAACTGTTGCGTTAGGGTGTTGTATTAGCTATAACTGTTACATTTAGTGTTGTATTAGGTGTACCTATTACATTAGGGTGTTGCATTAGCTTCAACTATTGCATTAGGGTATTCCATTTGGTCTCTTATGTAGTAGTGTTTACAGGTGATTTTGTTATTTTGAAATGTTTGATTTTGAAATTCGGATTGATTTGAGCTTTCGGCATTGTGATTTCGATTATTGTTTATGGTGAGTTATTTGAAATTGGGCAAGAAAGTTTATGTTATTTTTAAGAGTGGGGAGTTTAAATTGTTTTATGATGAGAAAGTTTTGAATATTGAGTTTTACAAATTTTTTTATTGATTTTTAAATCGATTATAAGTTTAAATTTTGAATTAAGTGTTTATGTTGATTTAAACTTTTGATGATTTTATTATAACAGTTGAGTTTTGAAAAATATTGAATTTTTTAATGATCAAGATTAAACTTAGGTTAAAATTGTTATTGGTTTTGTTTTTGAAAAACGATAAGTTTAAATGATATTTGAGTATACTAGATATGATTTGAATATTTTAGTTGAAAACTATGATTTCTATTTGAATTGTTATTGATTTTTGTTTTAAGTTAAGCCAGCGTTTGAGTTTTGATATAAGATCGATTTCTGTTGTTTGATTGTTAAATTTTGGTATAACCTTTGGAGTTGGGTTGGGTTGTGAGTTTTGTTTAGGAGCTGTTATTGGAACTGAGACTTTGGTTATTGTATGAATATGATTTTGGTTAATATTGATATTGTGAGATTTTGGAAATAAGTTATGAAGTGATTTTGATATAAGTTTAAGAACTGTGGGATTCTAAGTGTTAAGTTGTTGGCTAATAAATTTAGTTCGGGTCGTATACCCGGTATGTAGTATTATTTGATATAGATAATTAAATTGTAAAGCTTTCCATTAACATCCATCTAGACGGGGTCCATATTGTTATATTTGTTAAGACCTATCTATTGAGAGATAGGTCTGAGTATACTCTGCCAAAGTCCTATCGTTGTCTGGTAGGGTAGAGTTACATAAGTCTACGCGTTGATAGGCAGTACAGAGATCTCGACTGTCTCAGTCTCAGCAGCAAAATAATTGTGTAAGACCATGTGAGACAAATTTACATTTATAGATTATTCGATTATTTGGGGACAGGTTTAGAATGGATGTGGTTGATTTTGGTTATATCAAATGTGAACTACGTATATTTTTAAGAGTGATATTTGATTTCAGGTTCTTGAACATTTATGTTTTTGAATTATGTGGAACTTGTTTTTATTAAATTTTGAGTTATGAAAATTGGATTAAAGAAAAGTGCTTTCCTTGAGTTTTGATATATAATTTCTGTAACCAGAATGCAGAGAAGAAAGAGCGCTGCTTCCCATTGCCAAAAAGTTTACGCCACTGAAGAAAGAAATCTGTCATTTGGAATGGGGAAACAAAATTAACACCCAACCATTTGAAGATGTGATTCCATATTTTCTTACTTTCTGAACAGTGAATCAAAACATGCTCCTGCTTTTCCTCCGAATTACAAAAACAACATTCATACCCAGAAGGAAAATTAATGTGGCAAATCTTCAGAAAGGATTTTTTTTGGCAATCTTATGTGACAATCTAGCCAAAAAAAGAACCGAACCTTGGGTGCACCCATCGTTTTCTAACACAAAAGGAAACCGGAGAATGGAGAGGAGTTGACAGGTAGAGAAGAATAAAAGGATCGTTTAAAAACCATAGCTGAATAACACTTGCCCGACCAAAAAAATCGATCAGAAGCAGACTCTTGGAGATGGACATCGGTAAGTGAGGAAAAGGGGGCCGACTGTTGCTGCAGTTAAGTCAGTCAAAGCCGTCTGAACCAGTAAGGTCTACCGAAGCACTGCTGGACAACATAGAGTACTTCACTCACTAAAATATCTTGGTCTACTGCAAGGTCAAATAGGTCCTCAAATTTTTGTTGTAATAGCTCCTCCCCTAACCAAATGTCTTTCCAAAAGCAAACCCTTGTTCCATTACCAATTTTTGTTGTTATTTTTGAAACAAAACATCTCCAAAACCTTCTGTTTTTATAACCAAATGATATAATACCCCTCCTGATAGGCGAAAGGCTATTCGTGGCATCAAAATTCGAGTTGTTTAAGTCGCTATTTCGAGTACAAATCACATCCCACAGAGACTAGTCTCCTCTATTACGTAATGTCCACATCTATTTCAACAGCAATGATGCGTTTACTAAGGATAGGGAATGAAGATTCAGACCACCATGCTTCCACAAAGTATAAATAGTTTGCCAAGAGACCTAATTTATGCCCCTCTCCAGCGCATTTCCTTTCCACAAAAAGTTTTGCATATAGCATTCCAATTTATTGGTAATAATTCTTTCCATTTCAAATAAACTCATCGAAATACTACTAATGACGAACTTTATTTAGACAAGATGACCACTGTAAGAAAGACAGGAACCTTGCTACATTGCTAGACGTTTCTCAACTTTACAAACCAACGGCTTCTAATCAGAAAGAGCGAGTTTCTTAGAAGATCATGGAACTCCCAAATAAGTGATAGGGAGTTGAAAAACCATGCAATTCAATAAGTTTGCACATTGTGTAGTGAAAGAAGAGGAGACATTTAGCCCAATTAACGCACTCTTTGAGAAATTTATCCGAAGACCCAAAATGGTTTTAAAGCATCATAAAATTCTACAAAAGTAAAGTACCTCATATTCCATAGCAGGAAGGAAATAAAGAGTATCGTCAGCAAACTGAAGTAAAGAAATGTCAGTCCCATCCTGAAATGGTGAAAAACCTGGGAGAATTCCCAATGAAATAGCTCTATCCACCATTTTTTTTTTAAACACTCAGCTGCAAGAGCAAACAAGAATGGTGAAAGAGGGTCACCTTATTTCATCCCTCGATGCAAATAAAGAACACCTGAAAGAGATTAATAATCTCATCTTTTAAAAGAGGCCAAGCACATTTATAGAACTACATATTGAAACCATCAGGGCCCGGTGCCTTATTTTCCCTCGAAGAAGAAATAGCTGTCCAGATTTCCACTTCTGAAAATGGAGAAACCAGGTTTTGACACTCTTTAATCGAAATCTTTGAAAATCCAAGACACTTCAAATTATAAAGGGGGTATCTCACCATCGAAAATAGCTTTTTATAAAATGCAACAAGCCTTTCCTTCATTTCATTGAAATCATGCATTATAGATTCTCCATCCTCAAGGGCCAAGATCCTGTTATTTCTAAATTAAGTAGAAGTTGTTCGGTGAAAGAAAGCCATATTTTTGTCACCTAATAAAGTCCATCGCACTCTTAATTGCTGAAGCCGAATAGACTCAAGATGCTATCGTTTGATTCTTAGTTCCTCTCTGATTCTCGTAATCTCAGCCAAATAAGAGTTTGAAAAAGGCTGTTGGTTCCTATCAAAAGTCAAAGAGAGCAATGCTTCCTGCAAGTCATCAATCTCACTAGCAGAACAATTAAAAACATCATTGTTCCATGTTTTAATTTTATCACGGAGCAATCATAATTTTGCACCAAGACTTGAAATGGAAGAGACATTACAAATAGACCGCTAACTCTCCTCAAGATGAGGAAAACATCTAAAATCATCCCACCAATAGTTAAGAGCCTGAAAAGGGCGACCATCCACATTCATCATAGGTTTAGACTGATATACAATTGGGAAGTGGTCTAACAAAGTTGAGTCAATAGTCGTGATACTCTGAAAAGGCCATGTAGAAATGACAGTAGAGGAAACCAAAACCCTATCAATCCTAGAATAGGACCTCATATTATGCCAAGTATAACTATGCCCAGATAATGGTAAATCATGCGATTCCTGCGTATTAACAAAATTCTTAAATAAAAGCATAGCCTCCTAATTTGTATAACCCGATCTCTAAGACTCAAGCAAGACCTCATTAAAATCACCACACACAGTGATATTATGAAGTCCACATATCACATTAACCAATTTTTCCCAAAAGAGAACATGATCTGACTATTCATTCGGAGCATGAATGGCAAGAATGTGTACAGCATTATCAGAAATCGAGCATCGTCAAAGAGCCCACTTCTTAGAATTATTAATCACAGAACAAGAGATTAAGCCTATGTTCCATGAGACGATAATACCACCAGAAAAACCATTCGAGCTGATACCTTTGAAATCAAAATCATAATGACCCCAATAAGTCCTCAAGTTAAACAAACTGACATCTGTACATTTCAGTTTAAATAATGCAAAAAAAGAAAGACCATGCTGTAGAATCAAGGATCGCAGAAAATTACGTTTGGTCGGGTTTTGAAACCCATCCCAATAATTCCAACAAATAAAGCTAAAATCCATAAACAACAATGATAAAACATGAAAGAGAGAACTGTAATTATAATGTCGTAACCTTCCTGATTTTTGGAATTGTTAATGCCTTGTTTTGCTCAGGAAACAATCCAATTCGATTCCCCACTTGCCACGTTGCGTCAGCTTCATCAACTACTGGCAGCTGCGGTAAATTTTCTTTTTGGTGGTATAGAATCATATTTCTGTTATCAATAGAAAGGCTTCCTCATATAAAGACCCTAGACTCACCATGGACCTAACTCACCATATATCTAGACTGTCTTCCCTTTCCTCCTATGCTGAAGTGATTGATTCTACTTCTGGGTCGTATCCACAGGTCTTGTCTCCTTACTTTACTCAGCAGCAGTTGAAACTTCCAGCTCTAAGTTGACTGGGGGGTCAGACGAGGTCGATTATGGAATAACTGATTTATTTCCTGAAATCGGTGAGAGAGATGGCACACCATCACCTTTACTAGATGAAACATTCCCTAACATTTCTGAATTCAACAACTGAACAGACCTTATGGGATTACTGATGCTAAGCCAATCGAGGAATCTTTGTGCGAAGTGTTGTACAAAGGGCGCAGCTTCCAACCAATATTCAATTCGCTGTTGTCAGTTATTATTGATAATTTGTTTTGATTAACAGTAACAGGAACCGATGATAGGCAGGAAATCACATCCAAGTGCGTTGGATTATCCAAATCCGTTTCGAAAGCATTCAGTTTTCCAATTTTGGAGCACAAGCTCAAAAAATCCGAAATGATCAAAGATAGAGGAATACCATAGAAATCCACCCAAGATAAATATTCATCAACAACAAAATCCTCATCAAGCGATCCATAGAAATTAAACATCCGACAAAGAAAGCCAATCTTTATCCATAAATCCCTCAGAGCATCCACTGAATGAAAACCAATCACCAAATAAGGCCCACCAATTGGATTTCTAAATTTAATCGAGTAACCTCGATTTATCAAGGCTTCCAATGTAGGAATAGTGGACATTGAACAAATACGGGCTATACATGCCAATGAGAAACATGTTGGTTTCACATCTGTGTCTATGTACTCAAATCTGTATTGTTTGTATCCTCTACCTTGCCTGATGCAACAACAACATAAGAACTATAATCCTGGTGAGAAGGTTTGAAATCTGACCGAAGTGGATTCTGAATAGGGAAACTTCTTATCGGTTGAGGATGACGAGGAGGAGGGTTTGGATATTTGGCTAAGGATGCATGCATATGGAAAGAGCCTATGTTAATAGAGTTGAGATGTAGGAGGATATGATCAACGTTCTGATTCGAACGGAGAAAACAAAAATACAATTTTTTTGTATTACGCTTAGATGCAATGGAGACAGATCCCACAACCCCATATCGCTTAAAAACTTTGCGTAAATCGTTAGCTAACCAACCTTGAGGAAATCCTTCAAAGTAAATAGTATGGTTGGCATCCACGGATTGATTGTGAGTGATAGGGGTAGGCTAGTCATGGTTGGGACGATGGAGGGGGGCTCGACGGCGGCTAGAGGGTGCAGTAGAGAAGGGAATAACTATTAGGGTTTTGATATCTTCTCTCAATAACTTTTGGGTCTTTCTTATTTCTTTCAAGCATATTTACATGATTACATTCACAAGGACCTAAATATTTTTCATCATTATATTCGAACTCTGATTTTACAAAATTATCATTATTAATTATGTTTAAATCATTATCAAAAAATTCTAATGCACTTCATGATTTTTCTATCATAATTTTCATTATATCCCTTTTTAAATATTCGAAAAATTTTAAATTATTTATAGCCTTTTTAACCCAACAGTCTCTAGGATAATATCCTTGTTTTCCACATTTATAACAAAATACAATAACCTTTTTATCCCTTTTAAACTTATTATACCTTTTCCTTTTATATTTTGGTTTAGTATATGTTGATTTATCTTGATATTTTTTTATTATTTCCATATTTTGAATATATTTTCTTATAATTTAAATTTTTTATTTTTGGTTTAATCCTATGGTATTGCCTAGCTGAAGGAGCTATAATCTTTTCATATCTATATTGTTGACAGAAATTACCTAATTCTTTACGACCTAGAGTATTATCTTTTTTGAGTTTTGATTTAAATTTCATATCAGAACATATTAATAAACTTTCATTGTTAATATAATTAATTATTTTATCATAACTGAGTTGTTGATAAGGAATTTCATTATTAAATTAAGATTTAAGTTTATTTCTAATTTTCTCAGCAAATAATTTTGGTAAACCCGCTATAAATCTTTATTTCCAATAAGCAGTATTACAATCACTCATAGTCATTACTTTAGTAAGGAACATATCTTTATACCATCTAAAGTCCTGTAATTTAGGATAGGTTAATTTCTAAAGTATTTCAGCACTTCTATCATGTAATATTCTATGATCACTAACAAAAGCTTTAATAATAGAATAAATTAAAGTAGGAATAATATCAGATTCTTGTGTTTCTATGCATTGACCAATTTCAGTTCTAATTATAGTCTTTCTAGCATTAAGTATTGCATTTTTATTGTGTTGTAACATATAGTAATCCCACCAGCCTTTAAGTTACCCAATAAATCCAGCAATAATAGCGTTTAAAATATGCATTTCATAATTTCCTTTAGACCGATAAGTTGTAGCAGCCATAGTTATTTCTTGAAGTAAATTAATAATATTATATTCAGATAATCTATCTATATTTCATTCATATATAGATTCATCATTATAATTATCTTGTGCCATATCTTTTCTTTCTTCAAATTGAGTTTCAGGAGGAGTAGGTCTAGAATACCAATTCTTAATCTTAGGTCTAGGTGTTAAAGTTGTGTTAGTATTATTGAATCTTATTTTTTGTATTATCGGCTCTTCATTAATAAATTGATTTTCTAATCTATTTATTTCATCTTCAGTATTGTTATCACTATCACTTTGCGAAGATGTTTCAAAATTATTATTTTCGTTTATAATTATTATTTATTTTCCATGCTTCTTATCATTAATAATTAATTTTTCTAGTTGTTTTTCAATTTTTTCTAAAATTGTATCTCCTTTTTTAATTTAAATGATGTTACATTATTAAATTCAAAAGGTTTAAATGCAAAATCTTGTATATCTATCTTAACATTAGAAGTAGTAGCAATAGAATTACTTACAGTATTCTTAACAGGTAGAGATTAGACTATTGATTCCACTCTAATTAGTTGTGCAGACATGGTCGATAATATTTGATTAGAATAATTATTCTGACAAATTATAGTTTGCATTTCTTCTACATATTTTCCTTCTTTAATTTTCATAAAAGGTGTCCCTACATATGATTCATTATAACTATTTATATGTATACTTTCTAATGGAGGGTGTGTAGATAATATATTCATCTTTAGATGTTTGCCATAGTGTCGCGTAGAATTCATATTTATAGTTTTTTTAATAGGATAACCTATATTACTTTATTCACAATAATTTTCAAACCATACGAATAAAGAAATATTATTACGCTGGAAATTCATATATGTATACCATAAATTTCTAATATACTCTGTTTCTATTTTACTAAAATTACCAAAATACCATTTTTGTTCTTTTCTGCTTTATTCGGAGAATTTAAATCTTTTCTTATATAATCTTTATCAATTTTAAAATCTATATCCATATCTATAAGATTTATTAAATTCATTATATTATTCTTTGATTAATATTAGAAAAGGTTTCCATCTGAATCCTAGAAAGACTAAAAGAATTAGCTGTATTATTATCTTGTATACTTTCAGGTTCATAAATAGGTCTAGGGACATTAATATTTTCATTGAAATCAATACCAGATAAATTTAAATTTTTAGTCGAATTAGCAGAATTATACCTTCGTAAATTATTATTTGATCTTTCTAACGTTGCATTATAAGTAGAAATTCTTGCTGGTTATACCAAACTTGTAGAAAAATCAATCCTTATTGATCCATTATTATGTTCAATTATCCTCAAAGATTGATTTTCTATATCTAAAGGTTTAGGTTCATAAAATATTAGTTAAAGTTCAAGTTCCCGGTCTAGTTATTTCATTCAATTTAATTGTTTAGAAATTTGAATATTAGAATGATTTTTATTGGCTTCAAATAATATGGTTTCATCTATCAATAAAAAAAATATGGTTTCATCTTTTTTAAGGGCTTGTCTAGCTTTAGGATTTAAAGTAGCAGTCATTACTTTATAATAAACTCTACAAATGATTTCAATTGCTTTAACATTTTCTTTAAAATCTAAATTTTTTGTTTCACAGTTAAAGTTAAAGTATCAAGAATATTATGATCAAACAAACTAACAGAGAAACCAGGGTAACACTTAAAATAAATAGGACCATTTTGTCTCAGCAATAGCTAACATCGAATTAGAAAAATTAGTATGTCTAGTGTCTCTCAGGCTCATTAATACTGAAATATCTAAACCTAATCTAAATAGTGGTTTTATTGCTATTTGGATAGATTCAAAATGCAAAAATTTATATTTCTTTTATTTATGATTATTAATAACATTTTCAGATAATAATTGAATATTTTCATTTCTTGATTAATAGATATAGTTTGCTCACATGTCTTAATTGAATAATTAGAAAAAAATTCAAAAGTACCTATAGTGTAAATTGAATTAATATTTTGTTTCGGAATTGTCCAGTCCATTAAGTCCGATTCTATCTTTTCTATGTTTAATTCCATATATTAATATTTTCTTCATTAGTGTTTCTATTTCCTGAATTACTATTAAGATACCTTCGCATTATAACCCTGTTCAATCTATCCATATTGAAAATATAAACTATCTAAATTATTTAAATAGATAAAAGTCAAACTATAATTAGTTATCTATTACGGGACCACTCAGTTTGTCGGGACTACCTATGCCTATCTACCGGCAGTAACAACTGACCAACGTTAAACCTTCAGAGTTGACCAACGTATTAAGTTTTAACAAATTTTAAAAATTCTATTATCATACTTAAATAATTTAAACAATTATATCTTTTTGGTAAAGATAAACAAAACAATTAAGCTAAAAACAAATACTCAGACATATAGGCAGAAAATATTAGATTTTTATGAAAAAGTTTCTATTATTTGAAGTATTTTTTGAATAATTATATTTTTTCTTTCAAACCCTATACACATATTATATCAAATACATATTTCTTGAGCATGTAAAATATTTTGAGCAATTACTTCTTGTTCTCCATGTCTTTCTAAAGCTTCTTTTAAATTAATTATATCAAGAATATAACTAAAATTTATTTGAGAAAAACAATTAATAAACTCATTAATATATGTAGACATCCTTATAATAAATAGATGACATTTTCCTTTTATTTTCTAAGATTAATTATATGCCTGACAAGAATGTAAAAAATCTTTAATATGATAAATCATCTTATAATAAGCACACATACATTAATTTCTTATGATAAATTATTGAATCAAAATGATATTGCATAAGACGATTTATATCTTCTAAATTTTTTATAAGATTATATTTTATTGCAGTATCATATAAAAATTTGTAAGTATTATAACATTTTTTGTGATGTTGTATTTGACTATTATTGAAATCTATATATTCTTTTACAAGAGGTAACATGATTATTATTATGATATAATATATCCTCAACAAAATTAATCAATTTTTTTTTATTAAATCTATGTTTCTTTCTATTCTAAAATATTGATTATCATAACTAGTTCCGGAATAAATTTGATGTGTTTGTAAACGAAATTCAAAATATTGTATAAGTAGAATTAATTTTCCCAATAAAATTCTCAATTAATTATGTGAATGTAAATCTATAGAAAATATGCCATGTATAAAACTATCAATAGCAGAAATAGGATTTAAATCATTTCCATTTAAAACATGATTATAAGTTCATAAATAGATAAAAGGATCTAGTGATTCACGCATAGTTTGAGAGTAAAGATGATTAAAATTAGGGTTGTCAACGGGGCGGGGCGGGGCGTGTCGTGTATCACAATAACCATCCCTGCCCCGCCAACTAAACGGGTATACCCGTACCCGCGAAGTAAACGGGTATGAAATTAAAA
>CAOJCR014749833.1:0-10363 GCA_948330485.1 Euphorbia neoarborescens | reverse complement strand
TGAGCTACTGTTTGTTGGCACCTTGAAATCTTTCATCTTTGATCCATAATTCACTTTAATTGCACAAAATCCTTCCTTAGCTTTAATCAACACCTTTAGAAACAAAACCCTGCAAGAAAATACATTTCTAGCACAAGAGAGCCATTAAATACCACATTTATGCTATATTTCACAAAGTATTCATGCCAAATAGACGTGCTTTGCACATGCTATCAATAGCAGTCCAATCACAACCCGTGCCATGGGCTATTGGACCAACCGTCAAGCAATATTCAATTAAATATAAACTATATAAAATTAAATATGCATGAATCACAACAAAATCGTTTTATATACATTAAGTTAATTACATTAATATTTATGTGTAATGGACCAATCCGATCAAATTAACCCGTAAAATTCAAAATTGGACTGACCCATATTTACTGAAATCACCCAAGACCCACGATGTGGCTGCCTTGCCAACGGGCTACTTCCTTTGACGTGGATTGCTGCCAGCGGCAAGCAGTCCACCGCTGCCTTGCGCAGCGCGGCAGCAGCTGCGGCTGCCGCGGCCAGCTTCGTTGCAGCTGCCGACACCAGCTTAGCTGTTGCATACTGCCACAAAAAGCAGCGCTGCCGCTGTCTGTCGGCGACAGACATCTCGGCACCGCCGACAATTTACGTTAAAACCTATTTTTTTAAATTAAAATTACAAGGGATAATTATATAAAAAAACCCTTGTGGTTTACCATTTTTGCAAATAAAACCCCGTGATTTAGTTTGTTACAAATAAAACCCTGAGGTTTACCTCTTTTGCAAATAAAACCCTTGTGCTTAGTTTGTTACAAATAAAACCCTTGTGGTTTACCTCTTTCACAAATAAAACTCCTGTGGTTTTTTTTTCTTACAAACAAGTACAAAAATATGATGTGGCTGCAGGATTTTGTTGCAAAATAGGTAAAGCACAGGGGTTTTATTTGCAAAAGAGGTAAATCACAAGGGTTTTATTTGTAACAAACTAAACACAAGGGTTTTATTTGCAAAAGAGGTAAACCTCAGGGTTTTATTTATAACAAACTAAACCACAAGGTTTTATTTGCAAAAGTGGTAAACCACAAGGGTTTTTTTATATAATTATCCCAAATTACAATTAGCAATTAACAAACACAGAAAAATAACATACTACAAAATTAATTAACAACTGGAGAAAAATAATAAAATCCCAATTTCAATCGAAACCCTACATCTACCAATCAATCATACCAAATCTACCAATTAAATTTCCAGATCCAAAATTAACAATTCTAGATCTACCAAATTAATTCTAGATTTCTAAAATTGATTTCAGATTTAATTCCAATAAGGTATATATTGAATTAAATCTTCCAGTTTCAACCGTAACTATGGCTCTAATACCACTATTGGGGATCGGATTCAGGCCCGAAAACTCATCAGGCACGGCGGAAGGCTTTTAAAATTTTTGGATCCAATCTCCATGGGAACCTATTGGATGAATATGAAGGATTTAATTCCTAATCTATTCTATTGAAGAGATTAGGGTTTACAAAACCTAAAGAGGATATCCAAGGCTTACTGTATGATCTCAATTAAGATGCCACCGAATCCTGGAGATACAACCACAGAGTAATGCGTGAGATACTTTCAGCTATGAACCCATGCTAGCGGAGTCAAGAACTGATCGATTGCAATACGAAATCAAGTTGAATGATGAACGAAAGAACTCCTTCTTCCTCTCCCCTTATTTTCGAAATTGACCTCTTCTAAAATTAGGGTTTCTACTTATCCTTTTGGCTTATATTTGGATAATGGAAACCCTAGTTGGATTAGGTCTAAAAATGCAGAACCCATGGGCTTCCGCAGTCCATTTATTTTGATCGGTCCAATTAAATTCCACCAAACCAAAATTCCATTCCGTATGTGGTTAATTAAATCAATACATTATATTTTAATTGTTCAATTTCACCGAATGGTAAATTGATCAATTAATTTAGACTATGAATTTATTTAATTAAATATGCCAATTACCATAATTAGATTTTAATCAAAATCCAATTAATTCTAATTCCGCATATACACTAATTAAATACCATTCATAATAAATTAATTCAATTAAAATTATATGTGAATTATTTAATTAAACTATTTATCATGTGTAATTTAATTAATTATCAATTAATCAATTATCACATGTAAATCTACTAATTAAATAATTTAGATTTAATTATTAATTAAATCAAATATGATTTCTTCAATCTATATTTATTTAATTAATTCGACCATGCCTTATAGACAAACATATCCATAGCCAGTATCTCGATGTGCAAGATCCTTGTAGGACTGTCTTTATGTCGGCAGCAGGACTTATTCCTGTAGACTATTAAGTGAGTTCTAGCAAATGCACAATAGCCCCCAATTAAGACAGCTAGCAGCATCTCTAGTATAGATTAACCATCCCGGTAGCTGTACTTGTATTATCCCTTGGGCTCATCATCTGAAGATATATCTACAGCAAGGGGTATAGTTCTGTCATCCCGCACTACTATATCTTCCTTGATCTAGATTAGATTACTGAGGTAAATGAGTACCCAACTCATTCGGGTGCGGCCGCACACTCTTAATCCTAATCCATCAAGTAGCCGATGATATTGTCTCAGTGTTAACTGAGTGGTAATTCCATCAACACATCACCATCACTCACATGTTCACTGGCTCACCCAATCATACCCATATTTGCTTCCTATTACAGATACGTTAGGTGTATGTCAAAATGAAATTCCATGCAGTGATGTAATGCTCTCAAGTGAAGGATAAAACAAGTCCTACCCAAGAAACACAGCAATGATGACTTTACCATGTAGTGTTTTCTGCGTGGATCTGTCCAGTACCATGTGGGGTCCACATCTACCCGTATCCTTGATTACCTAATAATCAACCAATGCACATGTTTGTTGTTCTATTCATTCCCATGACCTAGAACAAACCTGAGACCTATACTTTTATGATTTACAATCAATGGATTCTCTATTTATTATTCAGCATAAGATATAATCAAATAAATTGATGCCTTTATTTCATAATACTAAATGTATATCCATACAAAGTGTAAGTGAGTGACCTTTTTATCAAAATGAAAAGATGTAAAGTTTTTGTTTGTTTTGGGAAAAATGATTTGAGGTTACAAGATTAGATTTGGAAAATGAAACAATATTGGCGTGAGCGATTTGATGTTCTCGAAAGTTTGAATTAAATTTGATTAAATTATAAAATGAGGCACTTTCGATGTGAGCGGTTTGACGTTCTTAAAATTAGTCGATTTAAGTTTGAGGGAAATAATAAATTCCATAAGCAACTAAATTCTACCTCATTCAGAATACCTCTCACATAAGAAGCGAAATGAGGCTCTCGTAAGGTAATTCCTTAATCTTGAAAATGCGTGTGAATGCAGGCTTTAGGATTTTAAGTAGATAGAAACCCAAATTTTTGGAAAATATAGATTTAATGAAATCACAGTTTGGAAGTGAAAACATTTTAAAAGGAATCAACTAGATTCTCTAAAAAATGATATTTGGAGTCGCCACCCAGTTCCAAGCTCTACCCGAAATTAATTCATGGTATTTCTCAAACCCCAAGTCTCGAATCCAAAACTCTGATCTAGAGATCGGGTTCGGACAAGATATCTACTTATCCTTTTTCAAAAGACTGTTTAAAGAAATCAACAACATTTTGAAAAACGAAGTACTTTTATTTGTAAAAGCAACCTAAATTGATTTTATGTTAAAATTTAAGTGAACGCGCATACACGAAGCGGTAAATAAATAAACAAATTATTTATAAGCAAATCGAATCACGCAAGCTACACTACAAGATACATTTATTAGGGAAGGGGCGTACCATTCATGCATACATATATACAAAACATGCATAATTGCTTGAAAATTAACACGTAGCACATCAACATGCTTGAAATGGACATTTTAATAAGAATAGGAAGATATGATAGCTCGGTATCATACTATTAGGGGGACATTTAACTCAACGCGATTTGTTGGATCAATTGTTTTAAGCCAAGGGATGATCTCGCGACGGCCAGAAAATAAGTTTTGGCTACCTTTCGAATGGGTTGTAATGATATTTATTTTTGAAATTCATTTGGCTCATTTTTAGTTTCGGAGCATACATTTTTTGTTAGTCGATTGCTCGGGAATAAATTCGCTTCGTAGCACTGTTTTAGTGATCCTACTACCGATATTAGCTGGGTCTAATCGCATGCGTATATTTACAGGAATTTGAATCTAAGTCACAGATGTAAATAAACGCATCTAGTTGGTGGCACAACAAATAATTGATAGAGCGGATAAATAAAATTAATGATTTAACATTTTAAAAAATAAAGACTTTTGTTTTGTGAAAAGGTAAAATGGTGGAAAAAATAAATAAAGATTTATGGTAAAATAAAACGAGTTATGTAATATTTAAAAATAAAATATCACATTTTTTAAAATTATTTGATGCATAAAAAAGGGGATAGAAAGAGATTAAAATTAAATAAAACAAGAAACTAACTTAAAAAGCATTTTTCAGCTTTAGCAATAGATTTAGCGACGGATGAAAATTTCGTCGCTAAATCGAGGAAGGAAGGCTGCTGACCAAGGAAATTACCTACAGATTCAGTGATGGAAAATTTTCGTCGCTATTCACAACAGACCCCTTCATCATTCTCTCTTATTTTTTCATTTTTAGTCCGTTTTTTAGTTCGGTCTTTTATCCGAAATTATCTCGAGAATACCAAAATAGCTAGGGGTGCTCGGAAACTAATTTTAAGTACATTTGATGTTTAAAAACATGACTTTACACAAAATCACACTTTTTACAACATTTTACTCAAAACGTACCTCGCCCATTCTTAATCTGTTTTTAACCCATTTTAGGCCGTTTGTAAAAACTGATCACAAACGATATTTCCACAGCAGCAAGAGGAATATTCCAAGTCATAAAAAAGACCCCTTTTTTAGTCATTTTAAACCATCACCTAGAGATAGTTATGGTATTTTTTTTATTAAAGTCCGTTTTATCTTTTTTTTCGATTTTTTACGAATACTAAAATGTGAAACTAAATCCTAGCATGCAAAAAAAAACCACCAGCAAACAAAATATGATTTTGGCTCAGATTTTATTACCTTCCCAATGAAGCTCTGTGAGTCTTCACGTTTGAAGGCGGTCCGAGATGTTCCAACGCGCAATCGACCCCGTACCCGAACTAAAATTTTCCTTTGAGACTTTAATGTTACTTGTGACTGAGAATGGCTTAAAATAGAAATATTTATTGTTTAAGCCATTCTCCTCTTTGAATTTTGGTTTTATATCCTAAATTTGACACTTGTCACTTTTCTGTCAAGTGGTCCCAAAAATGTCTAATTCTTGTCTAAATTAGCATCTTTTTGTCCCCTTCTCCTTATCCTTAACTCCAATTTCTTTTTCCATTAATTTATTCTCATATATTGTTCCATTTTTTCCAAAATTATATTAATTATAATTATGGTAAAAAGAAGAGAAAAAAGGGGTATTATTTTGATGGGCTATGGGTATATGGCTTTGGACCCAAAAGGGCCTAGGCCTACATGTCCATGGTTGGATAGTTTCCAACAAATCTCAATTGAAATTATTTAATTTTAGTTCTTCACAGCACGGCACTGGAGTCATCGATCTCCTTCTAGTCAACTCGAATGGATATCAAAATGAGAAAAGTAGTTGATGAATGTCGTTTTCATTATTTCCTTGGGATAAAAATCCCGCGCTCACAGTTTCCCCTCGTGTGATCAAATTTGAGATTAGAATTTGAGAACATGATAGAGGGAATGGGGGATCTTACCCGTGAATAGACATGGAAAAGAGCATATATGAAGCGCTATATTCATGCTTAGCGCTATAAGAAGTACAAAGATAACACAAAGATGCGAATAGTAGGTTACGGTGAGTGGCGCGTTAAGAAAGAGCGAGCCGTAGGTCATGGCGAATCATGTGGCCGTAGGTCATGGTGCAAAGTATGCATGCTAAAAATAAACAGGTGGCTGGTACTCCTTGTCACGAATTTCCATTTATAATTGACGATTTCGATAAAAAGAATTTTTATCACTTCAATTATAAATGAAAATGAGGACGTGTGTATGGAATTCAAAGGGACATGTGTTTTATGAACTTGACCCGATGTAATACGAGAGGAGGTATGGAAAAGTGGTAAAAAGTTTAAGGGAAGTGACTGGCAGTGGGGGCACTGCAGATTGACTATGTAGATGACACTTATGATTAAAGACCTGTGATAGCCGCTGTAAATACGGGCTCATTTTTATTCATTAATCGACAGTTTTGGTGACAAAAAATTTTACCCCTTCGATTAATGGATAAAAATGAGCTCTTAGTTTCATAAATGTGATATTTATTGAGACATAACGTCTATCACGGTTGCTTCTGACAAGTCAGGCTTTCAACCATGCATGGCGATTAAAGATAATCAAAAGTTCATGGTGGGCCTAGTAAATGCCTCTAATTTCTTACTGTCGTTGGCCAAGGGCTTTTGAGGTGCTGTGTATTGGCCTGGAGTCTCTGATTTGGATTCTAAAGTGGGATAAATGTACTGAAGTGCTCTAACTTTTTCTTAGACCATCGGCATGCCCCAGTTTTTACCCCAGTGGGCTGCTCTAACTATTGATCGGATCGTTGGGGATCCCTCAATTTTTTATCCAACGAGCTTTTGTCCTAACTTTTTAGTTGGGGTGCCCTTTTTCGGTTTTCACCCCAATGGACTTTTTTATTCATTTTTTTAGATACGTAATACATAATAGAGTAGCAAGCGAGATATGAAATGCTTTTCAGAACACTTAGGAGACATAAAGTTTGCTTCAGGTTTTATTTTCTTGTTGAAATTACACAGTACATGGACATTCATTACAAGTTCTAAACACCCATTCACAACTTTTATGAAATATAATTTGGGAATCGGAATCACTCCAAAGGATTACACAAACCCTCAAGTGATTAGGATCTTTGGGTGTTAACTCTCGTCACTCAATTTGGGCAGGTATTGCAAGATTACAGCCTTCTTCGGGATTCTACACATGGTATATCTTCAGCCTATCCTGGTTAACTGCATTTATGAACTTATTGCCATCCATGTCCATTATCGTCACCGCCCCTTCGGATAAAACATTCTTTACCATATAAGGTCCTTTCCAGTTGCGCTTGAACGTGCCCCTCGCATCTACATGTATGGGCTTGAGATGCTTCAACACTAGATCTCCCAGCTTTATCGACTGTTCAGACTTCTTAACCCGCTTGTTGTATGCTTAGGCCATATGCTGCTGGTACAACTATAGCTTATCTAAATATTGTAACCGTTTCTAATCGAACATTGCAAATTGCTTATATCTAATCTTGACCCATTTTATCTCTGGAAATTTAGCTTCAAGGGCTATACGGAGTGACTTAACCTCTACCTCCACTGGTAAAACGGCCTCCATACTATAAATGTGTGAGTACGGGGTTGCCACCATTGGTGTTCTAACTGAAGTCCTGTAACCCCACAAGGCATAAGGTAGTTTCTCTGCCCAGTCCTATAAGTGGATACCATTTTGCACAAAATCTTCTTGATGGTCTTATTCGCGGCTTCCACTGCACCGTTACCCTATGGTCTGTAAGGTAAAGATCGGTGGTGTTTGATACCATGATTTGTGAATAAGGCTGTCATTACCCCTTGGAACTGAACCCAATTGTCTATTACCATATGGTGGGGAATCCCATATCTAGAGAAGATCTAACATTCAATGAACATGGCTATGTTCTTCACGGTGATAGTGGCAAATGAAGTAGGTTCCACCCACTGGGAGAAGTAGTCCACTGCTACCATAATAAATTTATGACCATTAGAGGCTGGTGGTCGGATCTCTCTAATAATGTCAATGCCCCAGGAAGTAGTTGAGTGGTTATGGAGTTTTATAGGGAAAAGATGTGAGATGTCCCTATATATTTGGCATTCATGGCAACTCTAAACTTCTGCTGTACAGTCAGCTTGTATCGTAGACTAGAAGGAGCCTTGCCTCAGAATCTTCTTCATCAGAGATACCCTATTCATGTGCGGCCCGTATTCCCCTGAGTGAACCTATTGCATTACCACTTTAGCCTCTTCTTCTGACAGACACTTTAGGAGGAGTCCTCGACCGCCTATTTATATAACTGTCCACCCGCAAGCCTGAACTGTGCTGCTAGCTTTCAGAGAGTGGCTTGATTTGAAGGGTCACTTTCTACAGGGAACCAACCTATCTTTAAGTATTCCATTATATCGTAGAACCATGGCTTATTGATGCATGCTTGAGAAGTGTCAAAGTAAGGTCTCGAGGTTGTGGTCACTATCAAAGGGCACAAAGGTTATAGGCTTGAGCCTCCTCGAAGTGATGATAGTATGGCCAAGGCATCTACCATTCTATTCTCGTCCCAAGGAACGTATCGATAAAGATGGACTGGGATGTTCCAGCTCAACTCCCTGACGGCTTCTAAATAAGGCTTGAGAGACTCTTCTTTCAATTCCCAATCTCTGGTGACCTATCCTATGACTAACATGGAGAACCCTACGATAACTACTTTCTGTACTCCAAACTGAATTAGAGTGTCTAACCCAAAGAGGCAAGCTTCATACTCAGTTCCGTTGTTAGTGACGAGGAACTCTAACTTCTTGGATAGGGGTATAAGTTCTCCTTCGAGCGTGCCAATAATAACTCCCAATCCAACCCCTTGGCTGTTCACTGCTCCATCAAAGAACATGATCCATTGAGGATTGTCTACACCCACAAATGCCAACTGCTCAGCTGCGAATTCTAGGTTTATCTCGGTGGCTGTATTCACTAGTTGCTAGCTACGAATTCTGCTACTACTCTACCTTTTATGACCTTTCTAGTTTGGCATTCGATGTAGAACTTTGATAATAGCAGTAACCACCTGGATAACTTTCCTACCAATGTGGGGGCTGAATACAAGTACTTGATTGGGTTTTCCTTTATTACCACGATGACCTTGTGAGACTGGAAATAATGCATCAGCTTCTTAGTCACCCATACCATGGCTTCACACGTCTTTTCTACCAATGAGTATTGGGTTTCATAATCCAAAAGGCTCTTGCTGAGGTAGTAGATAGGGAATTCCCGCTTATCATCATCTTTTTGAGCTAACATGGCTGCTATACAGGTGGTTTCAATGGCTAAGTATAGGGTTAAAGGCTTTTTGGGCTGAGGTGGCTTCAGGATAGGTGGGTTTAGAAGGTAGGTTTTGATTTTGTCGAAGGCAATTTGGCATTGGTTGTTTCACTCTTTGGGTTGGTTTTTTCAGAGGAGTTTGAAGATGGGTTCACAAATAGGTGTCAATCCAGCAATAAAACAATTGATGTACTATAAAGACCCCAAGAAGAACCTTATCTCTTTCTCAGTTCTGGGTACGGGCATATCCCTTATGGCTTTTACCTTATTTGGATCCACTTCGATACCCCTTCTGCTAATTATGTGCCCCAACAGTTTTCTGGAAGTAACCCCGAATGTGCACTTCTTAGGATTCAGTCTCAGGTTATACTACTCTGCTTATGTTAGAAACTTATCCAGGATGGCAGCATGGCTTTCTCTAGTAGGGGATTTGATAAGCATATCATCCACATACACCTCTACTTCTTTATGGATCATGTCATGCAAGAGTGTGATGACCGCCCTCAATAGGTAGCACCAGCATTCTTTAGTCTAAACGGCATGACCTTGTAACAGTATGTGCCCCATTCCATGATGAAAGCGGTCTTTGCCTTGTCTTCTTCACTCATCTTGATTTGATTGTATCATGAGAAACCATCTACAAATGAGAACATTTCTGCTGTAGTTGCACTGTCTACCAACAGGTCTATATGAGGCAGTGGGAAGTCATCTTTGGGGGAGGATTTATTCAAGTCATGGAAGTCTACAAAAACTCTGACCTTCCCATCTTTCTTCAGTACAGGCAAGACGTTGGCTAGCCACTCAGGGTACTCTATAACTTCCAGGAACCCAGCTTGCAGTTGTTTCTATATCTCTTCTTTCACTTTGACGACCCATTCTGGTCGAAGTCTACAGAGCTTCTATTTAACTAGAGGGAAATTGGGGTCAGTCGGGATTCGATGCTCAGTAATCTCTCTATCTACCCCCGGTATATCTTCGTATGTCCATGCAAAGGCTTTTCTGTGTTTCTATAGTACTGTTGTGATGTCGTCTTCTTCTTTAGGAGTAAGGTCTTGTAATATAGTTACCATTTTAAGTTTGTCCTATGTTCCCAAATTGATTTCATGCAATGCAGTGTCATG
>CAOJCR014743049.1:0-12378 GCA_948330485.1 Euphorbia neoarborescens | reverse complement strand
GATTTTACGACTCGAATTCGAATTGAAAACAAACCTCAGGATTGAAAATGCAACATTGAAGCTAATTAACACAGAAAAAGTGTAAAACAACTCATAGCTCATACGAATTGTATTCGAATAACAGCAGGAATGGGACACAAGCAAGCAACAACAGTAACATTCAATTAGATCAAATAAAGTGGAGCACCAAATTACTGTAATCCAATACTCAATAGAGCAGCAGGATATTTGATTAATGAACATCCTATCAGTAAAATAAAGGTACAACAAAATAACAATTAGTTAATCAAATCATTCTAGAAATGCAATTCAACGCATAAGAAAGGAGTATAAAGTGAATCACTACTCATTAAAATCAAACAAAAGAAAGTGAGTCACGAAGAAATCTAAACCCAGCATCAGGACATATCAATAGCAAATGACTAGAAATTATAACACACAAACACAAGAAACTCACCTTGAACCAAGCCAAAAAGAGTGGAAAGTCTTTTGTTGAAGAAATTCGCCAGAGAGAAGAAGAAAGGTGAGCTGAAGTGCGGGACTGCAGCAAAAATGGCAAGTTGATAGCTGCGTGTGGCAGGAGGTGGCGGCAGGAGAAGTGAGGCAAAGAAATTGAAAATCTGAAAATGAACAAAAGTGTACTAAGA
Source organism: Euphorbia neoarborescens (assembly GCA_948330485.1). Lineage (NCBI taxonomy): Eukaryota > Viridiplantae > Streptophyta > Magnoliopsida > Malpighiales > Euphorbiaceae > Euphorbia > Euphorbia neoarborescens. Next base: position 11,731 of record CAOJCR014743049.1, on the reverse strand, counting down.
ATATACCAGCGTAAAAAATAACAGCATAAAAATACGTACCGGAGGGCAATTGATTTGAAGGAGTTAAGGAGGAACGTGGCATATGGTGTGACGAGAGCGGAGGAGTAGGTTGAGTGACGGAGGAGCGATGACAGCGGCAGAGGAGCGGCAAAGGAGCAGGATCGAAGAGTTGTGAGAGAAGGAGTTTTCGCCGGATATGAGATATATAGAGAGAGATAGCAAATTAGGGCAGAGAACAGATATGTAAACGTGGACAAGGGAATGATTATGATAATAACCGTTCCTATGTGATATAGTAGGAAGCGGTTATTGATAAAACTGTTCCCTTTTCTGCGTAAAATAGCTACATATAGGAACGGTTAGCTTAAACCGTTCCTATATGTTACATTAGGGAACGATTTATTATACAACCGTTCCCTTTCATCCGTTTCAAGGAACAGTTAACTTAGAACCGTTCCCTTAAAGTACAATATGGAACGGTTTAACAGAGAACCGTTCCCCATAATATGTGGCAGAAGCGCATTTCTGTACTACTATATTCCCCATTAATGGTAAAGAGACCCCCACCTAGGAAAGGTAAGAGACTATGTACCACGCGGAGAAATAATGTTGGAAATTTCTGCTTCGCATGCTACTTGCTTTTGTTTGTGATTGTGTACTCCATTCACATACATCTCAATCAAACATTTTTAGCATATTTAGTTGTATGCCACGCTAACCCACGTTTGGTGTAGCCACATGCATTTTATTTTTAGTATGTGTCTCGTAATACATGTTATCATCATACCTTCACGAGAGTTCATCATACTCAAACATTTAGTGACACTGCTACACTTTGTCGTGGTCCACTCAAATTGGGTTGCCACGTTCAAGCGTCCAGCATCATAACCTTATCTTGCTAGAGTCCACCCAAGTCAGGTATCACACCCTTCATGACATTGCTGTGTAGGCAATATGTAATGCCATATCATCGCATCACGCCATGTCATGCATTACGATAGCATGCCATGCATAATACCATGCCATGTATCACCAACACGTATTATGCTATGTCATGCATAAATACCATGTCATTCATCACGATTCCATATCGTGCATCATCAACATGTTATTCCATGCCATGCATAAATTCCATATCATGCGTTATATGCGATGCCAAATCATGCATCACGATGCCGTGTCATGCACGACGCCATTTCATCCATCAATACATCTTATGCTTTTTCATGTACAAATGCCATATCATGCATCACGATGCTATACCATACATAATGGCATACCGTGCATCATCAACAAGTTATGCCATGATCATGCATGATGCCTTGCCATGCATAAGCCATGATGCTATGTCATACCTTATAATTATGTTATGTGATAACCATGCATGTACAAATGCCATGTCATTCGATCCTGATCTCGCGTGTCATTTTTTTTATGTGAAGGGAAAATATAGACGAGCTAGAGCCAAGATTCAATGCACTATTCCAACTCATATGGAAATCTGATTGGAATAAACTCACTACTTTCAGCTTACAGCATGCTAAAGTGTACCTCAGTATTCGCCTATTGCTAGATTTCTTGAAGGCATGCATTGAATTCTGGGACCCCATTAACAATGTGTTTCGATTCACCGACCACGAGATGTTCCCCTTTCTTGAGGAGTTTAGCGCTATCTTGGGTGTCCCTAGCACACGAAGTGTACCTATGGCAACCCCCAAGATCATTTATGGGCAACCAGAGATCATGGCTAAGGAATTGAAACTTAATGTGGAAGAGGTCAAGAGCTTACTTTGTAAGGATCCTCCAGTCACAGGGTTTGACATCAAAGCTGTTCTGGAATGGTGTTCCCTGACATCACAATCACATCCGGGGTGGCCCTCTATAGTAAGCCTGTTGATTATGTAGCGGTTGGTTAGCTTTCCCTACAACACATTCCCTCTCCGATTAGCCTCAATAATCCCTTAAATGGTGATGGGATCTTCTCCCAAGCGCGTTCTCTTAACTGAAACCTTGATCTTCCTCAACAAAAGTGCAAGAATCAACGATATCCTCATTGGCCTTCATACGGCTATATTGTAAGTCTGGTTGCTGGAAAAGCTGCAGTTTGTCTTGCCACCTCAGAGTCATCCAACTAAGTACAAACCTAGCCACTTTCCTCAGAGACCCTTTGTGATTCTTGAGATACAATATCTAGATAAGGAAGATTGGACTCACAAATTATCCAATCTCTCTCATGTGGATATCAAGTGGACGTGCCCTTAGTGGAGAATAACTAGTTTTCGAGTATCTATATGGAATAGTGATATCAAGCTATTGGGACATACAAGACTTACCTTTTATGCACCATCAAGGCTATGTAGACAGTATGGATGTCCACAATAGGTTCCAAAATCGTCTTCCCAGGTAGCGGAGGGCGAATACACAGAAACATGTCAGGGTATATTCTTAAGATAGTGGGCCCGCGACTTGCATTTTCAAGGATTAGAGGATGATCCAATCATTTCGCAACCGAATGAAGAATATGAAACATGGCTCAAAGGGATCAGAATCCTACCAACTCGCGAAGAGAGGGCTATCTTTACTAATAATTTTAGGAAGTAATCAATGTATCTCTTTTGAATATGTTTTAATGAATTAGTATTAAACTTAATCTTGTGGCTCTCTTTTTATTCATATACATGAAATTAGCAATTTGTAGAAATCGAAGTACTATAGCTGATCACACTTCACACACTTAAGCAAAGAACACTTTTAACTTTGACATTATGCCAAATCATAAGAAAATGCCAAAGCAATGTTAAATGCCATGCCACTTCATTTGATACGTAAGCCATGCTATTCAACCAATGCGATGCCATGTCATTCCATCCTATGCCATGACATTCATCACACATAAATGCCATGTCATCCATTGAAAGCATATTATACAGTCATTGATCGTCTAATCACATCAAATGGTCGTTGGCCATCAAATCAAATCAGGGCTCCAGAAATGAGCCACATCATTACACCAAGACTCAAGAATCGAGTCATCTCATCAAGACTCAAGAACCGAGTCCTTCCATCAAATCAAGGCTTCAGAAATGAGTCGTATCATTATATAGAGACTCAAGAATCGAGTCCTTCCATCGAATTGAGGCTCTAGAAACGAGCCACATCATCACATCAAGACTCAAGAATTGAGTCCTTCCATCAAATTAAGGCTCCAGAAATAAGCCGTATCATTACATCGAGACTCAAGAACCGAGTCCTATCATGGAATCAAGGCACCAGAAATGAGCCATATCATCACATTAAGACTCAAGGGGCGAGACCCTTCATCACATGCTACAATAACACCGTAGTTGTTCTCAACTTATAAAACATACACACGCATCCCTATCATCACACTCACTAGAGTCCATTCATCTTTCTCATCAACATACATCACTCTAACCATTAGCTCCATATGTAGTTTGGAGAAGGGAAGGATCCCAACTGGTCAGGTCAAAATTAGACATAATCAGAACAATGCCGGGGTTGGAAGAAGATATAGTTTCAGTCGAACAGTCGCAAAATTTATTTAAAGAAACTGATAATACGGCAAACTTGAATCCAGAAGAGGGCAATTCAGCTTTACTTAGAGAAATTGGGATAGATGATAGAGGGGTGACTCGGGCAGACGTACACCAGATGATCATTGACCAGTTCAATTTAGATCAGTTTGCAGAACTGCTAACAACGAAGATGGTAGCTATATCTGAGGCTCAGAGGCACTTTGGGGTGGGACCATCAAATCTACCACCCATGTAAGTGTCGGTCCCAAATGAGGTCCTCACGCCTCAAGCCATACAGAGACCGCCCATGTTTTAATCTCCTCAACTAGACATAAGAGAAGTAGAAATCCTAGGCCCCTTTGTGTCATGGCAAGCTGCCATGCAAGAACAGTTTTAGAAACAGCAAAGAGAACAGCAGGAAGTCCTGGGAAAGGTCCTTGGTATGCTGTCGGTCAAAGAACGAAAATTTAACAATCCTAAAGAGCTCCAGGCCACCGGGATAGAAAGGTTTCCACCGGGGTTCTCTATGCCCTGATTCCTGACTTATAAGGGGAAAGGCTTCCAACATCGCATATAACACAGTTCATCACTATCCTAACTATGGTTGGGATGAGTCAAAACTAGATAGCCCATTTGTTCGCCATCACACTGGACAGAGAAGCAACCAGCTGTCAACCAGTAACCTGAAGCTGTAAGGAGAGACTGGGAAGCATTGTTAAAGGAATTTGTAAGCAACTATGCTTACAACAATACTGAGTTCAAAACATCTTTTTAAGACCTTGAGGCAGTTCGCCAACAGCCGGGTGAATCTTTCCATGATTATTACCAAAGATGGCTCAAAATAATGAACAGACTAGCTGTGAAACCGTTGATATCAGAACTTATAATCAAACTGGTGGATGGTAGCCTCAAAGTTTATAAAAAAGAGATAAGGTATAGAACTTTTACCTCCTACTTGGAGGTCTTGGAAATGGGAAAGTGGGTGGAGAAATACGAAGTACTAACGAAACAAACACAAAGTTTGGGTTTCAAGCCTAATACCTTCTCCACAAGCTACAAGCCTCCAGGGCAAAGTTCAGGTTCCAAGATAAATCCTCCATCAGTCTCTAATGTCGATGTGTCTGCTATCATTCAGGCCATTAATAGTATGGAAATGCAGAGGAGAAAATCGGTTGTCAATCCATGGGTTATGAGTTTTTCCAAGATCTTTTACAAGTGTTGAAAGGCCAGATCACTTGAATCGGTTAGACTATACATTCCTCTGGCCCCAGAAAACAAGGACAATTCCTGTGCCTACCATGTTGTGACTGGGCACGAGACAGATGAGTATACATCCCTGTTATATGAAATCAGAAAGCTTGTCAATGAAGGCCGCTTGGAAGAACCGGTGGCTAAACCCAGTACTCAGACCAACCCATTGCCAAGGTTTAGGGGACACATTAATATGGTGCAGTCAGGAATACTTGAAAGTGTGATCATGAAGGAACTCTCACAGAAAGATGATGAAACTATGGTCGAGACTGTCTTAGCCACTTCACGCCAGCTGAAAAGGATTAGATTAGAAGATATTGAATCCGATGGCAGTGATGATAAAGGTGATAAAGGTGAAACACCCAGGGAAAAGGGTTAAAACGAACTAAATGGCCTCTCTTTGGACTGTACTTATGTTCCCTTACTGAAATAGGGTGGTTATGGTAAGTGTCTAGGTAAACACAACCTAAAATGGACTAAACACGAGTTAAAACGGTAGTGTAAAAATGTTATTTCTTTGTTGTTAATGGCTAAAAAGTGTGTGTTTTAGGTTAAAATCACCTTTAAACTTGTTAAGACTAGTTAAAATTGGTTTCCTGGGCTTCCCGGGGTGGTTTTGGGATCCTGAGTAAAATTTTGGGCAAAACAGGCTGTAATACGCCGTGTTGTATGATAACACACTGTGTTATAAAGCCCAACACGCCGTGTTTCATCAATATGTCTGTGTGCTCGGCTTCTATGACTCAAATCTGGAAAAAACACCCTTACACATGCCATGCTCTTACTTAACACATCGTGTTACTTTCTGTAACACGTCGTGTTGAGTATCCCAACATGGCGTGTTCCAGTGTAAACTGCTGTTTTTGATTTTTCAACATGGCATGTTCCAAGTCTGATGCCCCTTGAATATTTATTTTTTCACCTCTTTCTTCTGAAATTGGATCGGTTTTTGTTTCTACTCAAATAAGCGACTCTTTTCAAATAAAAAACCCAAAAAAATCATGCATTTGTAATTATATCTTTAATTACTGTGTTGTGATCCCGATGAATTCCAATAGCTTAGCGCGTTAAATATTCACATCTGAGGCTTAGATTTATCTTTGCATTGAGCACGTTTTCATCTAGAAAACCGTGTCGAGAAGCTGGGTTTAGGACCGCTAACATAATACAACTAAGGGAATTATTTCTCGGATTTTCAACCTATAAAATTTTGCATGCTCCAAAACTAAAATCAATCCAAATGGTTTTCTAAAATAAATGTCACCACAACCCATATGAAATTGAGCCAAAAATGTTTTCGGGCCATCACGAGTCCATCTTTCGACCCAAAATGTTTGATTCAACTATCCGAGTTGGATCAAACGTCCCCTTAAATGATGATCCGAGCTATCTTATCTCTTCCGTTCTAATCACATTTCCATTTCAAGCATGTATCGTGTGACTATGTATTTAATTTCAAGCACTTATGCATGTGAATGTATGATATACCCGATTCCCCAACAAATGTATCCCCTAGTGTAGCTTGTGTGAATATTTGTGATGGTGTGTAATTTTTACCACTTTTGTGTGCCCGTTCACATAAATAATACAACTAAAATCAACTTAGGCTTTTATGTAAAATAAAAGTATTTTGTTTTCAAAAATGTTGTCGAGTTTTCTAAAAAGTCATTCAAAAAAGGATAAGTAAATGTGTTGTCCGAACCTGATCTCTATATCACGGTTTTGAATTCAAGACTTAGGATCCGAGATATACCGTGAATCAATTCCCGGTCAATGTAGTAAAAAATGCTAGGCACTAGTAGGGCAGTCGGGTCTCCAACGACTAGTCGGGGACTAGTCGGAACTGTTCGTTTTCATATTTTTTAATTTTTATTAATGAAATTTAAATTATAAATATATTTAAAATATTGTTATGCTGTCTAAAAAATTTAATATACAAATTATAATTACTTAAACTCAAAATTTAACATAAAAAACTCAAAATTATCAAAAATATAAATTTTGTAATCAGTGTTGTAAAAATTCCCGCCTAGTCACCGCCTAGGCGCTCGCCTTGGCCGATTTTTACAACACCGTTTGTCCGATTAATTCGATTTGGATCGATTTGGTCCGATTTGGGTCGATTAATCAGTGGTAAATCGGTCAACCGACTTATGCCGTCCGATTTGTAAAAATCGGATCGGTGTTGTAAAAATCCCCGCTTAGACACCCGCCTAGGCCAATTTTACAACACTGTTCCCGGTAGATCTTGGAACCAGGTGGCGACTCCAAACATTGTTTTTAAAAGATTCGAGTTTAAATTTCTTTTAAAACATTTTATTTTCCAAAAAATTTATATTTCCCTTAAAACAAAATCCTAAAGCCCGCGTTCACACACGTATTCATTTGCTTAAGGATTCATTTGGTTTTTTCTCAAACTGCAAATTCAAAAAAATTATCCTCTAAAAATAACTTTTTAACTTCCGCAAAAAGGGTCGCTCGCTCTCATATAGGGAAATTACAGAAAATATGAATAACCATCTTTGCCTATAGGTATAGATTATGTTCATGCTTCAATTAAAGATAATTAATTATGAGGAACTCCTTCAAATGTAGGATTGACCTTCATATAGGAGCGTAGGGAGTTTACAAGATGCCCGTAGCTTCTATATTGTAATGCCAGACCCAGCTCATGCTATCATGGATAGCACTGGTTTGTAAGTCTTCTTCTCTCTTTATTACTGACAACCCCATGGACTTAACAGGAGATTACCATTGTATTAGCCGAACGTTGGTCTGATACTACGTACACCTTTCACCTTTCTATCGAAGAATTTACTATCACTCCAGTTGACTTTACGGCCATTAAAGGTCTTCCCTTTGGAGGGACTCCTATTGTTTTTAATTGAGCCTTTGAGTGATCCGATAGGGACCACGATGTTATTAGGTCCTTGATTGGTTTTGTGGAAAATGATGGCTCACTTTAGGCAAACGCATTGAGGGATCATTGGCTTGCTAGGTTAGGAAATCGGGAGGTACTAGATGGAGTTGATATTCGTAGACTGGTCAGAGCTTTTCTGTTGTATGCACTTATAAAAGCCCTATTCCCACGGGGTAGTGGTGATGTGTGTTGGCCTTTATTATCTTCGCTGATTAATTTAGAGAACATCAGTCAGCTTGATTGGGCTAGATCTGGATTAGCTCAGTTTATTATGCCTTGGATTTATGTACCCGTGAACAGTGCAAGGACCTCTTGTGTCCTTCCATCTTTATTCAGGCATGGGCCTATGAGCATAGCCTTATCCGTTCCTCAACCAGAAAACATGCCTCCGATCATCCTCTATTTCCATGGATTACATCTTGGAGGTTACCTGGACTGATGTTGAGCATGATTTACACTCCTTGAGATATCAGCATCGTGATTTTAACTATTCTCAGGTACCTGTTGTTTTCATACAATTAGCTTTATTGTACGACAATATATAATTGAACTGTACAATATTTTTCAGGTCACAGTGTCTCCTCGGGGTCCGATGATGGCATAGAGCCAAGTAATGGTGATCTCGCTCCTGTATAGAAATTATCGCTTTATCATGTCATCCCCATCATCTTTTGAGTGGTATTTTGGGGAACGAGTAGAAGATTGCTATTAGTTGCCTGTCCATCGGCTCATTCCTCCTTCCTTACCTACCAATTTGTTTTGGACTACTTATCTCGGAGAGGATCATCCCAATGTTTTTGGGGATGGATACGTGATTATAGGGATTCCTAGTGACTATCTTGCCTTTGTTCGTGAGTAACTATTTTCGCCTCTAGGGGTCATTCCTGAGCTTCCCCCTGGCCGAGTAACTCCCTTATTAGTGCTTGTTTTTATTTTGATTACATCATACTTACACTTGATTTATTTCTTACAGCCTGTGACCAGTAAATGGAGATGATATGTAGCTTCGAGTGGTAGGTCCAGGACTGGATCAACAGCTGGTGGGCACACTATTGACGATGTCATCAATTCCTGTGTCGAGGCAGACAATCCTCCATTTGAGACCACTCATAATATTCTAGCAGCCTCAGATGCCCCATTGGTTTTTGGTGAGCCTACCTAGTCCATTCCACTGACCAGGTTTAGACGTCCTGATGGCTCTTTCTTTTATCCTCAGCTTCAGCCTGATACAGGTGCCTCAGTGGGGTTTAACCTTGTTGAGACAACACATGTGCTCTACTTCCTTCCTTAGCTTTCTAACACTTATACCTATGCTTGTTTTCTCATTGTATTAACCTGCAGGTGTCGCGTGATCATATGGAGCATGCTATGCATCTCGTGCATGGGATGCAAGCCCTTTCCATAAAGGATAATGCTTATATGCATGTATGTTTTGTTTTTTTTTTCTTCTTTTCTCTTTAGATGGAGTTATGTAATGCATGAATGTTAATCATATGATGCATGTATTTTACCCATGTGATACATGTGGTTTTGTAATGATATGTGTATGATATTTGTATTTTGCAGCGGTCTCTTATTGACGCATCTACAGTTCATTAGGTCGAGGTTCGTGAGTTGAATGACTTGTTGGGTGTTAAGGATCTCCAAGTTAGAGAGTTGACTCGTCAAAATGCTCGGATGCAACGATGTTTGGCTAGGAGGGAGGCCACTCGAGAGAGTTCCAGTTGTGGCTCTAAGACTGATGAGATGGAGGATTAGCCCTTGTTTTATTTGCTATTTTTGCTTGTACTTTCCTTTCGACTCTTACCATAATATGTATTGTGAAACCTCTTAGTCCTAACTTTTGCATGGATCGTCCTTTTTGGGTTTTCGGACCATCGGACTGCCTTAACTTTTGCCTAAACTACCCTTTTGGGTTTTTAATTTAGCAGGACTTCTTTTTTTTTAGAACTTGAACTGACATAATGGTGATGCAATGAAACGCGACATAGCCTTGAGGTGAATTCAATAAAAACATTTAATAAGTAGAAATAAACTTAGGTTATTTTTCAAAATGTCCTTTGCTTTCCAATATAAGCAATCAATAAAGATTTCTGACAAAAATGATACTCTTTTACATGTCTTAAAGTTGGGAACAGAGATGTCCGATGGTGATAAAAAAAATAATATGTATCTCATAAGTGCATCCCATATTGCTGTCTGAGCTGCCTTTACAGGTTTTCCACCCAAACAGATTTTTTATTGGGCATTTCCTTTCTCGTCAAGCCAGATTGGCAGGCTAATTTTTCTGATATCTTAATTTTTACTGAAGCACCATTACCGGTTTTCAACTTGACAGACTTTATATGCCATTTCTTTTTTAGCTAATCCAAACTTAACAAGCCTATATATGATAGATCTTCTATTTGTCGATATTGATCGAATTTGTGATTTCATTTCCATCCAAGTCCATGATCTTGACAGCTCCTTTGGATAATACCTTTTTTACTATGTACGGTCCCTCCTAATTGTGCTTGAACTTTCCTCTAGCATCTGTATAAGTAGGTTGCAATTGCTTCAGAACCAAATCCCCTGCCTTGATGGGTTGTCGGCTTCCTTTTACCCGATTATTATAAGCTGTCGCCATTCTTTTTTGGTACATTTACAGACTTTCCAGTTCTTATAGTCGCTTTTCATCTATCAATGTTAACTGTTTATTTCTCCCCCTCATTCATTCAGCTTCAGGTAGTCAGATTCCATTACCACCCTAATTGAGTTGATTTCTATTTCAATAGGTAAAACTGCCTCCAATCTGTACACCATTGAGAAAGGAGTTTCCCCCATAGGTCCCCATATTGATGTTTGGTAACCCCATAATACGAAAGGTAACTTTTCAGCCCAGTCTCTGTATGTACCATTTTGGAGAGTATCTTCTTGATGGTTTTGTTGGCCGCTTTAACCGCACTATTTGCCTGAGGCCTATAAGGAGAGGACTTGTGGTGTTCAATATTGTAGTTGGCTAATAACTTAGCTGTAGCACCCTAAAATTGTACCCCATTATCGATCACCACATAATATGGGATTCTATATCGGGTGAAGATGTGACTTTCAATAAATTTAGCCATCTTTTTAGCAGTAATGCCAGTGTAAGATTAAGCCTCTATCCACTTTGAAACGTAGTCCACTGCTACCACAATAAACTTCTGCCCATTTGATGCAGATGGTCCCGATTATATCTATACCCCATGCTGCGAAAGGCCATGGAGTAGAATGTACTTGAAGTTCTAACAGAGGTAAATGTGATACATACCCATATATATGACATTCATGATATCGCTTGACCTTAGCCACACAATCTGCTTGCATTGTCAACCAGAAATACCCTTGTCGAAGTATCTTTTTTACTAGTGCCAATCCACTCATATGCGGACCATAAGACCCAGCGTGTACCTACTGTATGATCTGCTTTGCTTCATTTTCATCTACACACCTCAATAGCCCCTCCATTGTGCATTTATACAACCGATCATTTACCAATCTAAATTGTAAAGCCAATCGTCGCAATGTAACTTCCTCTAATTGACTACCCCATGGATGACATCCCCTATCTTGATATACTCAACGATATCATGGTACCATTATGCTTCTACCGAAACCAAAGTGTGAACCTCTTTCTCAAAATAAGTTCTTGAAGCTGTAGTTAAGATGATTGTCCTGATAAGTTACTTTTGGGTCCCTCCCAGGTCAATGATAATGTACCTAATGCATATGCCATCTTGTTTTCCTCTCTTGGAATATGTTGGAACAAACAGCTAGGGTTCCTCTTGCTCCGTTCTCTTACTGCTTCAAGATAAGGACGTAGAGATTCTTCTTTGATCTCCCATTCTCCGGTTACCTGGCTGATTATAGTAAAGAGTCTCCAAATCTAATAGCATTTCTATCCTTGAGCTTGATCAGAGCATTGATTCCAAATAAATATGCTTAATATTCTGCTCTGTTGTTCGTGATAGGAAAGTGTAATCATTTTGAAAGGCGAATTAACCTT
>CAOJCR014742967.1:0-10941 GCA_948330485.1 Euphorbia neoarborescens | reverse complement strand
CAAATGCTGCTCCAGTTCCTTAATTGTGTTGGAGGAGCAATTAAATACATTCTTATGCCACACCTTGATTGATGCCCGAAGAAGTTTCAGCCGCATCCATACTGGTGATTCCACATTATATCTGCAAATGTCAGTCCATGTTCGATCAATAAAGATTGAAAAATCAGAGACTTTCCACCAGCAATTTAGCGATCGAAATGGCCTTGATTGTGAAAAAACCGTAAATGAGGATGAAATAACTGAGGAAATTGGTCAGAAATGGAAGTGTCTATAGTCTTGACCGGAATATAGGGCCAGAGATCCAATACTGAAGAGGAGACTAGAATCCTGTCAATTCTTGAGAAAGACCGCATTATGCAAAGTGTAGTTGCGTCCCGAAAGCGACAAGTCATAAATCTCACCCTCATTGATCAAGTTCAGAAAATATTGCCTGGAGGGAGTAGCGAAAGAGTCTGAGCACTCATTATCCTGAATTGTTCCGTTAAAGTCACCATACATTATTAGATTTCCTAACCCTCTGATCTTCAATAAAAGTTCCTCCCAAAGCAGAACCCGTAAAGGCCAGTCATTTGGGGCATAAACACACAGAACAAAAAAGATCCAGATCCTGACCAAAAAGTCGTAAAAGAATCCATCTATCACACTTTTCCACAACAGAGCAAGAATGCAGTTCCGAATTCCAAGAAACAAGAATGCCCCCCGAAGTGCCCATAGCCTCAATAAAGGAATAATCAAAATTCCAATGCCCCCAACATCTTCGCAGAAATAACCGTTCAATGCTTGTGCATTTTGTTTCAACCAAAACAAAGAAATTTAAACGAAATCTCAAGATCACGAATTAATGTAATGAATTTTTATCGTAGAAAGAATACCTCCACAATAATTCCAACAAAAGAATTGCATAGACATGACAAACCAAGGAATCGTATGATACGTATACTCTCCAAAATTAAGAGAGAATCTCCTGTATGCAGATAACCAAGTCTTTGGAATGAGCCTGAAACAGACCAACCTCTTGACCAAGAGACCAGGTTGCAGCATCTTCATCAATTTCAGCATGAACCGGAGACTGAATTCTCTTATTTTGATACTAGATTTCAAGACTGTAATCCTTTGAACTGCTGATGGTTACCGTGTCACCAAGACCATGACAGAGAACTTGCTTACCAAGATGTCTGCGGGTGCGTTGAGACTGACCAGCAGGACACGGGACTGTTGGCAATAATCTGGTCACCACCTCCCTCAGAGTTATTAGAACTAGAATTTGAGACAGGGATAGTGACTGCATGAGAGTTAATAGGAAAATCTGATTGGTTGTATTTCCAGAGAACAGCCGACGAGGATGATGGAAGAGGGGATTCATACTTAGATTCATTACTTAAAGAGCTCTCGTAACCTGTCGAACTTCAATATTCGCATCGAACCTATTGTCCCCATGAAGTACATAGATCTGATCACCTCTAAACCCAGGTGGAACTGAAGCCAAAATAGACACAACATCTACACGAGAAGGGCACTCAAAATCAAGATCATAATGGATAAAATCACCATAGTGAGAAACTATATTGCTGATTTCTTCTTACTGAATTAGAGCCATAGGCAGACCAATAAGATCTAACCATCGCAGCCCGAACTGTGGAACAAAGAGAGGGTCCAGCGGTTGAACTAAGGAGAATGTGGCTTTCATGGAGAACCAGTCCTCTTTGATAAAACTTGAGATAGCATCCTTAGAGAAAAGACCTATTAAAACCTTCAAGCCCCCAACCGGAGCAACGAACTTAATTGAGAACTGCAATTAGAGAATCTTCCAAACCAACAATAGAAAAGATGTCGTGAATAGTCGTAATGCAGGTAGTCTCCAACCAGGATGAACCAATATTATTGTGGCAAGGGATTGATTTATGGTGTGATTCTGCCGATTTCACAGCAGAAGAATGCAAAATCGAAGGTTGCTTAATTGACAAGGCAGTAGGAGCCGCCATCATAATTTGAGGAGATTTGACGTTGGGATCCACAGATTCATTTGAGGTAGAGTGAGTGACCGAAGCGACCTCGACATAAGAATGATGATCTCTTATAGAGGGGCGAAATGTTGGTATTGACAGTGTAGGTTTTACAGGAGTCAGCTTATGATTCGAATCTGCAAAAGGGAACGGTGCAAGAAATCTAGTTGGAAATGCTCACATCTTAGTCGTCTGAATAGTGATCATATTAATACGGGAAATAGCATAGAAGATACTGATGTTGGAATTGGGATGTAGAAATCCAAAGCGCTGACCCCAAATGTTCTTCTTCCTGGCCACGTAAACTGTTTCGTAGAATCCATACTTGTTGAAAGCCTTCGTCAATTGAATACAGTAACTCCTACATCAGCAACAAGTTTGTGAGGAACATTATTGACATCAACATAGTAAAATCGTAATCTGCATTATCAAATTGAACAGAAAAGGAATAAACTCAATAACCATGTTTATACATTCTCAAGTCAACTGGTTTTATATTACATGCTAAGATTTTTCAACAAATTGCAGATACTTTTTACTCTTATTCATTCAGGTCAGATGCATAAAACATCCCCTTCACTATATATAACGGAAAAACTAATTTATATCTGGAGATATATATTCTATGTTGTCTGAAAATTTAATTTATCCCTGGACATATATATGATGAGTGTTGTCATGTGTGAGAGTCATATTAGTGTGCACAGTCTTTCATAAAAAAATACCAGACTCAAGGAAAAAATAGAAAGAATGTGCTCTTAAAAGAGCAAAGTAACAATGCATATCCCAACACGATGGAAGAGCCGGACCAGAGTGAAAAACAAAAATACAAATGATACTAAATATAACACAATATTGCCAAAAGAATCTGATGCTCTCTAAGGAAGGCTCCCTAGCACAGCTTTATGATCATTACTATAAAAAACGAAACTACTATATTTACTACCACCAAGCTAGTAAAATGGAAAAACAATCAATATATTAAGTAATAAAGAGGAACAATAAACAAGTATAATATTCTCACTTCAAAACTCTATTTATAATCTATGAAATTTCGAAACTAGATGTGTTCAGAAATGCAAATGAAAAGCCTATCAAACCTTAGAAAGTAATCAGTTGCCAACTTTTCCCAATTTGGTTTCAAATATATACATTTTTTGCACCAACTTGCCATCCTACAATTAGAAAAAAACACTACTGAACTTCAAATTCATTCCAAAGAAGAAAATAAGTAAAATAAGAAGAGTTACAGATACATGGATTTGCATTACAGGAAAGTGCCAAACAATATGTGGTTATACACTACTGTATAATCTCAAAATATCAAGATAATATGGATCTACGGCTTGAAGATCATTTCTAAACTAATCTTTAAAATTATAAATCATTCACTCAGAACCCTATACTACACCATATATGGCCTACAGCAACTACGGCGTTTTGTTGGATTAGACCCCTTTTTTGTTGCAGTAGGCCCAAAAAAGGGCTACAATAGCATTTTGGACATTTTCGTATTTGTGGCTGTTGCAAGAAATGCAAAGGCGAATTTTTTTTCCACTTGCGACAATTTCGAATTGTTGCATACCAAACGTCCATTTGCAGCATTTTGTTGAAGAGCAACAATTTATCGACTATTGCAACAACAATTATTGTTGCTTTTGTAAACTAAAATTCCAACAATTATGCGACAATTTTAATAATTTTGTCACAATTTTGAGTGTTGTTTGCGACAAATTCATTTGCTTTTGTGACATTTTTAATCTAAAAAGGAAACATTTTTATTTTCATTTTGCGACAATTTCAATTGAATTTCTCAATAATTTTGCAACAATTTTCGGTGATTTTTACGACAATTTTCATAAATAAACTGCATCAATATAATTTGATTTAGCAACAATTTGGTAACTAATTTTCAATTGACCGGTAATAATTTATAGAAAACTTCCAAAATGGAAATCGAAATTGAAATTTCATTACCTAAGTAATAATCCAAACATTCAACAATCCATAAAACCATAAAATGTTGAAATATCCAAAAATTCAAACTAAAAACATAGAATATTATCCAAATACTTAAAATATATAATTTCAACAAACTAAAAACATTATCCCCATTCACTGATCTCTCCCATCCTCAGTACTGCCTTCACTGATCTACCTCTTCATGTTCATCAAAAGAGCCCTCTTCCTACGAACATGTTGAACTTTGAAATCAATACATTGTAGTCACAATGAATATGCTAAGATTACATTAATTAAACTTCAAACATGCTTTCAAAAACTCAAAGTCATAGACAACATGAATTTAAAGTTAAAGCATACAACTATACATACAAAATGAAAAGGTCGTAATTATTCAATTTTGAAATAAGATAATTGAGACAAAAACATAATTCATTTATTCCTGGTTTTGATTATACAAGTGAATTAATTAAAGTTATTAGATTAAATTAAATGAATATAAGAATTCAAAATGGACTTATTTAGTGAAAAATCAATAAATAAATACAAGTAATGGTGTAAGGGACCTACATATATTTGTAGTTGCTACAACTTTAAGCAACTCATTTTAGTCAAGCCAAAACATCAACAAATCATGTCTTCAATTACATAAAACGTCAGTGGAAAGAGAAACAAGTGAATTCATAGGACTCTCAGCAAGTAGATCAAATAAAGACATCGTGATATACAGAACCAGGGATAGAAATTGCAATTCCAATGTCCATCAGTGGTATATAACTTCTTAATAATATGCCACAGTCCAAATTTCACAACATAAAAAAATCCTAGTGATTTCCAGTCAGAGATTTATTTACTGAATTGAGAACCTTTAAAAAATTAATACCAAACATTTTATGAAAATTGACTTCCTGCTGCATATTTTTAATTTTTTTATTTCCCTAACTATATCAAAATCAGCAGTTCTGTTCATTGCATACCTAGAGAGAATAGTGTTGATCCAATTTAACAAAGGAATCATCTTCAGAAAATTACTCAGAAGGCTGCCATATTATCTGGGACTTGGTCTTCCTCAGGGATGAGCTTTTCTCTGTATTATCCACACAAAAAAAAATAAACTAATTATAAATCGTTATTGATTTGCACAATCAGCTATTGCTACAGTAGAAACAAAACCAGAACAAATTATAGACACAATTGGGCAGCCACCTTCATCAATTCCATCTTTCTCCCAGCAGATGTCCAAATATTGTAGAGCCTTGCGATATTTTCTAAGGGCCATCTTATAGTTTCCTTTCTGAAACCAAAAAAAAATTATTGAACACTCAATATGCATTGATACTAAAGAAAAAAAAAGGAACAAAAACATTTAAATTCCGGAGAAATTAGTAGTGCATAATTGTATCAGTAAATCGTTGCAAAGCAGAATTTACTTACAACCTTCTCATGCAGCCTGATACATAAGATAATTTTTAATTTGGCAAGAGAAACCAAAATGACATTATTGAATACATTACCACATAGCTCTCATTTCCAAAACCCTTAATAGATTATGGAATCCATCCACCAAGAGAGTTCATTGGAACTGTTAGTAAGATCAGCTGGCCAGTCAGGATAGATGTCTCCATCCGTAAAGAAATTGGATATGCCATCATCAGCCCCCTCAGGAATATCCCCACAATCCGCAATTTCAACATCAACAGTAGGACAATCTCCGTCACCAGTTGTTACATGCTCAATTGAACAAACCACTCCCATTCCTTTAATATCCCATAAAGCTCCCAAGATCCAGCTAACTACTCAATAAATCAGCTACCAACCCAATGCAAACAAGCAGATTAGAAGCAAATACCAAATTGACAATGAATATAAGATTATAAACTTAAGTCAACGAGAAATAAAATCAACAAGTGCTTGATTATTGGAAACAAAGACAAAATCATTCATAATTAAGAAAACTGAATTCCCTCATTCCAACAAACTGAAAATTCAAGGCGAAGAATACAAATCCTCGATATTTTATCGTCAATTACACTAAAATTGCCATAGTCCACGCTAAGGAGGAAATGCAACTAAGAACATACATCAATAGATGCCAATCACAAACACGAACACACAGCATGACTGCAACTAATAAAAAAACCAAATGCAAATGCATACCAAGCACTATCATATATAATAATTAATCGATGTTCTCATAACAAGAAATGGACAAAGCAACTGAAACACCAAAATCTCAGCTAAAACAATAAACATGGATAAAATTGAATCAAATTCTGACATTAATCAAGCAGCAGAAGCATAGGTCCTCACATTGTTCAGTAGGGTTACATGCCATTATAGATTAGAAGTTCAAAACCTGATAAGAATCAAGATGGCTAAATATTTCATATCAGAAGTCCAATCAATTCTGTGGATCTAAGGAATAAATACATTATTTCAAATGGTGATCTATGGAGAATTCATTGCAAAATGAAGATTATTCAAGTTAAATTAATTAAAGAGAGCTTTGGAAAAACATATGTTTTAACTTATTGGGATCTTTAACTAATTCTGTTTCATATATAAGTGTAGTTAATATGTTGTTTCTTTTTATTATTACTATATTACTTTTGTTTAATTAGGTATTTTTATCAAATCCTAATAGACCAAGGATTTGTGGCAGTGTTTAATTAGGATATTTCTTATTCTTATCTATTTAGGAGAAGAATTGTTCTTGTTTTATAAGGAATCAGACTTCTTATTTAGTTTTTGACTAGGTTAGTTATTGGTTTTCTGTTTTTTCTTTTTAGCTGTCCTTTTCCTTTTAGGATTTGTTTTCTTAAGTCTATATAAAGGATGCAAGAAATTCATTGTAAAGGATCATATTATCATCAATAAAGTTCATCTTTTGCTTTGCAAATTCTTGTTGATTGTTCAACATAAATATTTTAAGAGCATATGATTATTTTCCGTCTCTTGAATTATTATTTGATTATGATCAGTTGTTGTGGCTAGACAATTGAGAATCAAACCATTCTTAGGTTCTTTCATCCAAATTGAAAGGTTGGATTAACTATAAGTTAATTTGATTGTTCTTTTTGTTTGATTATATTGGTGAATTTATTGCCAAATTTTATTTACCTCTTTAATTTTGTCTTTTGTATTTCATATTTGATTATAACCCTGGATCTACTATAATAACTAAATTTCTTATATTATTCTAAATCTCATTCGATGATTGGGCAAATTTTTGAGTTTGGGATTCACATTGCAAAACCGGATTTACATCAGAAACGAAGAAGAGGAAGAAGAAGAAGAGAAGGAGATGGGTTCCACGTTCTACCCTTCAATTCTAGCCCCCATCCTTTTAAAATCATCAATTTAAAAATATCTTTGTTTCAAATTACATAATAATGCTTAGCAATTTGAGAAAACCACAGTTAACCCTCTCTTTTTCTAAAATGTTCTCGAAAATTCTCTGAATTCTGGAAATACCTGACTTCGTGTTGCCTAACACGAACTCATGTTCAGGCTTCTGCCTTCGTTTCCTTCAATTTCTTGGTGAACACGACCTCATGCTCTAGTACACAAACTCGTGTTGTCAACACGAATTCATGCTGACACAACATGACCTCGTGTTAACTTCTATCCATGATTTCCTCCCTTTTCCTAACTAACACGAACTTGTGTTCCCCAATACGAACTCGTGTTATGCTTCTGTCTATTTTATCTTCAACAATCTAATAAACACGAACTCGTGTTACCCCTACATGAACTCATGTTAGTTTCTAGCATCCCCAATTCACTTCCATAAAACTTCATAAATTAACATTCCAAATCATTCAAAGATAACTCACACTAGTAGAAAAATGGTCTTCTGTGATACTGGATGCAGTATCACTAAAGCCTTTAGTGATGCATCAGATGTGTTGCAGAAGGTCTATCTTAGTGATACTAAATCTGACTCAGTACAGAAGTATCAGGGATTACTAACGCTATGGTATCAGTATATTTTCTGATACAATATTAACATAATAACTATTTTGTGATGCCAAAGTATCAGTAATCTTGTGATGCCAAAGTATCAGTGAATTTTGTGATATAAAAGGTATCAGTATTTTTGTGATACAAAAAGTATCATTATTTTTGTGATACATCGGTATTAGCAATTTTTGTAATACAATAGGTATCAGCTTTTTTGTTATACAATATATTTCGTTCTTATGCACTTTTATACTATTTTATAATTAATAAAAGTAATTATCATAAATAATTCACATTCTCAAATACAATTTCAATTTAATTAATAAAAAAAATCTCATTACAGACTTAATCTAACATATTTCATTCTATAAATTGCAAGTAAAATAGCAACTTAAAGTAAATCTCTACAAAGCTAATAATTTACAAGTAAAATGAAAATTCAAAAAGTGTTGATGTTAAAATTTGAGAACTTGTTTTGTGGTTCCTGCAAAAAGATTATTAGAAAAAGAAGTGGTTTAAACTAAATGTAGAAAGCTATCATAAAAAAATTTTAATCAAGGTATTACAAAATACTCCCGGATTCCAATAATGCTCGAATTGTAATATGGTTATCCACAAAAAGTAAATGTCCTAATTATAGATAACAGTTCAATTATTTGGTAATATCCAACTTCACAGACTTATGGCCAACATCAACTTCTAAAACAGAAACAAATACATAATTCTCATTCTGATATTGCAAATTAGACTCAATGGAATTCAGTTAAAAATTATAATTTCTTCATAAGCTACATCCTTAGGATCCAAACTTTAACCATAGTCTTAATCTCAAGAATAAATATCCAAAAAGTAATACCCATTTAGATGGCTATAACATTCAATTTGTACTCAAGTATAGTGCCCAAAATATCCTTATCCCTATACAAGTAAAACCTGTGCAAAATAAACAAACACAACATTTATGCCAAGAAATGAACAAATCACAATGAACAATCATCAATCAAGAATCAATAATTCATATGTAATTGAAACATAAAAACTAAAGATAAACTTTTTGATCGAGTATCAGAGGCAGAGAGATTACTCTTTGTTGGCAAGCTTGACTTGAGTCCCTCCATACTCAGGCAAAAGCACGTGTCGCCTTCCTTTACAGGTGTAGGAATAGTGTCTCTGTTATAATATATGATCATAAGATTTAAGATAGATAATTTTCCATTCTAAACCTATTCCGATGTGATAGAAATGTAATTAGCAAATTCAAAATTCCAAGCAGCGGGAAAAAGGTATATTCAGCAAACCAATATCAACAGAACAGGAAAAATCTTGCGATGAACAGATGTTGCATTCCCCTTAAAATATCAAGCGTCATAATTGAACTTTATATTCCAGAATCAGAAAAAACTTAGTTCAAGCGACAACAGATGTGCTGCAGCGTGGCAGTAAGGTCATACACTTGAAACTACTTATGCGCTTCTTTTTTCGAAAAAGAGGTGATCAATAAATAAAACAGAAAAAGCATAAGCAATATTCACACAATCACACAGTTTTCTTGAGATCAGTCACCTCTCCATAGTGGCAAAAATACCTGTTGATTTGGAGACTTGATCATGTCACTCCAAAGGAAGCAGCTCTATTTTACAGTTACTTCAACAGTTATTGATAGAAAGCTTATCATGCAATTAGTTGTATACAAATTGCTCGTATCAAACTAAGCTACCGAATACAATGGAAATGAAACAACATCTATATCAATGGCACAAGTGACATTCAATCAAAGCCATGGCTGTAAACTCTTTATTACTAAAACATATGCATCTAAACATTAAACACACAATGTTACTCTTATTACTAAAACATATGCATCTAAACATTTCTCTACAAATTTGGTTTTACCAGAAGTTTATCCAGATAAAAGGAAATAATCAGCTATCTCTTACCTTTGATAGAGGTGTACCCAAAGGGATAGTAACTTCACCATTTTAGCCGTCTCTAAAGCATTTGCATCCTAATCAAGTGAAGTAAACAAACTTAAAAGGAATCTCAAAGGAGAATGTGACCACAAAAAGGAAAAATCTGTCACAAAAGAAAATAATTTTTTCTAACCTTATAAAAATTGTAATTGGTTGACTTGTAACGAGGAACAAATGTCAGTTAATGCTCCAGACAAAGACGAAGTAAATGCTCTGGCATTAATGTAGCATCCAAGGAAGAGGATACTAGACCTCCTAGACCTGAATAATTTAATAATAGACCTCATGCGAAAGAATCAAACTTATTTCTGACAAACTCAAATTCTATATAATGCCTTATTTGTTGCACTAGTTACAATCAGCTGCAATTACCAACTATTTCAAGATATCGACTGCAATTTGAACCAAATTGTATGCATATCTGATTGACCAAAAACCATACGATACAGGTGCACTTAAACAACAGTACCAACATGAGTTTCAAAGGGTTACTTTAGAGCTACAACAGGTTATAGGGATAAATTAAAAATCTCAAATTTAACGAACTCAGTAAAACATAGAAAAAGATAACAAACAAGTATTATTTTAATTGTTATAACCTACTCATAACCAACTACAGAAGTGAATATCAAATACCTGTCAGTATTAAGTGTTCTGAAAAGAATGTGACGTATTCCTTTAGGAATATTCAAGGATTTCATAACAATGGCTGTAACAAAGAGAGATTTTATTAATAACATTCGAAAAGATTAGCAGGGGACCAGATAAAGACACTGACACATTAGCCTTTAACCAGCCGGAGAACAAAAGGAGATGACAAAACTGAAGTACTGCAATTTGCATTTCAATCTCAACTCAACTCAACTCAACTCAAGCCTTAATCCCATGTTAATTGAGGTCGGCCGCATGAATCCTTTGTCTCCATTCGGTAGTGTAACATCCCGAACCGGGAGTTACAAGTATATTTGGTACGGATAATAATTTGAATGTTGTATTCGAGATTTGGAGTTAAGTTTATGGTTAATTAAGGTATTTTGGAATTG
>CAOJCR014741577.1:0-10721 GCA_948330485.1 Euphorbia neoarborescens | reverse complement strand
TGAGGAGCACGTGTTATGCCTAAGGAATAGAGCCTGATATGCCCAAAGCAAGGGGGGCAAATTAGCAGAGGAGAATGGATTTTCCTTAAGGGATTTCGACAGAACCGTTTGGATCTTGGAAGCTATCTTCTTGCGCCCAATAGATACCCATGGAGAGCGTTTGATTTTTGCCAATCGGTGGAAAGAAAAGAAGGTCTGTACCATGGAGAAAGAGGAACGTCGACTGACAGAGTATGGAGATTTCGATCAGGAGATTACAGAAGAGGAGGGGTGATCCACGTAAAAGCATGGGTCTGTATTTTTGTGATTGGACAGAGCAAAAGAGGTGGGTTTCCATGTGCAGGGAGGTGGAGAGGATTTTGGCATTAAAGGGGAGGAGATTCGAAAGGAGAAAAAAAAAGAAAATGGAGAAATGGAAATTGGAGAGGAGAGTGCAGTGAGTTGAGAATCGGGGTGAGAGCTCGGTGGAAGAAATGCCAGAAAATTGAGAAAGCGGAGTGATAATAAAAAGAAAAAGAGGAAGCAGTGGAGCTCATGATCGGCGGAGCAGCGATCCGTGAGAGAGGAAAGTTTGTTCATCAGAGTAGCACTCATGGTCAGGAGGCATGATCCAAAAGCCGGAATACGACTGGAAATTCATCAGATAGCAAGGTAATAATCAAAACTCTGAAACTACAAAGTGTTTAGATTTTGTGTCTGCTGGCTTGCGCTTTCTCTTTGAAATTGTCTGTAGCTGCTGTTTACCCAACTATTTGATTCAGTTATTTCACCGCTGCCTCTCCTTTTATCTAAATTTCCTTTCTCTAGTTTTGAAAATTGAATTCTTTGTCTCCATTCCAATTTGATTTTCTGTTTTTGGTAATTGGAATTCGTTCACCATAAGCATGAAAACCTTTTATTGTACTATTTTCGATTGTTCTTTGGACTTCTGCCAGAGTCATGTATCTACCTTTGGGTTTTCAGCACAGTGTTTTGATTTCTGATTATAGTGCTTTGATCACAGTTAAAGTTATATTGTTCTGCTATTTCTTGGAAAACAAATAAATTTGTTGTTGGTGTCTTGATTTATGTTGCTTTCTATAGTTTCAGTTTTTTCTTTCTTTGATTTCATAAAGCTTACTTGTGTTCTTGATTTCACTAATTGAGAACCAAATTCCTTGTGTGCTGTGCGTTTAATTCTTCTGCCTGTTTATAATCTGTATTTTGTTTTACAACCAAGTTTTTCTTTCGTTCATATGGTTATTTTTCTTTTTGTTTCGTAATTAATGTTTCATTCTCTGTTGTATCGATTTTCGGTCAATTAAAAGTTATCTCACAGCTAATTTTCGTTTTTTTGTTATCCATTTGCTAAATTGCTCTTATTCCTTTCTAAAGAAAATTTAACAGTTAATTTCTCAATTATTTCATTGTGTTTATTTTGGGTTTAATGTTTTGTTCCTTAATATCCTCTACTGTATGTTTGATGTTTTGTGCCTAACTTAAAAATATTTTATTTTAAGTTTTTGTTAAGTTCTTTTTTAGACCTTAAATTTTTTTTAGTTTTGATATTATTTCTAGTATTTGCATGTTTAACTTTAGGATTCCGATTTTAATATCAAATCTTGATTTCAATAAGTGTCTCTGAAATAGAGGGCACTATGTAGATTCTTTTATCTTGTTGGAAAATATTATGTTCACTTGTTTAGCTTATATCGGGTCTGGCCTAATCACCATACTGTGTATTGTTTAGATAGTTTTCGTGAGTTATTTTTGTAATAAAATTTTGTTTCACTGTTAAGTGTATTTCCAAATTTGTTAATGTATTTTCAAGCTCCATTACTTTTTAGTAAATTGGATTGTATTCGTATTCAATTCAATTAACTACAATTTGATTGCACTCGTATGCGATTTGTTTTAAAATTCAAACCCTTTCTTTTGGACAATTTTCTTTTAAATCTTTTATTGAGCTTCTCTAATTCGGAAAAGACCCACAACCTTCAGAGGCTAAATCTGAGACCTATTAAATCCAAATATATATTCTTTGCATTTTGCATATTTTCAATTTATTATTTTTAAATCTTTTTTGTTATTTTTTTAGCAGTCTTATATTGTTTAATGTTTGTGACGTGTAAAAGGCCTAGATTTAAATTTTCTGCAATCTAAACTTCTGTCAAATTACGTATGCATCTAGGAAACCGTTCCAAAAAGCATGTATTAGGGCCGCTAACACATTCCAATGAAGGGAATCAATTCCCGAATATTTGACTTATACAATTGCATGCTTAAATAACTAAAACCGAGCCAAATGTTTTACAAAATAAATGTCACAACCCTTCCGTAATCGAGCCAAAATGTTTTTTTTGGGCCGCCGCAAGACTATCCCTCGGCCCAAAACATGTGATCCAACTAACCGAGTCGGATCAAGCGTCCCCCTAATCACATGATCTCGAGCTATCTTACTTCCCAATTTTGAAAATGTGAGTCTGTCTATCTGAGTCCAAGGTGTTCAAAGTTATATTCGCTTTTAATTATTTAAATTTATACCAAATGTATGATTTATTTTTATTGTCTTTTAATATTTATATACGCTATGCATGATATACCCCATCTTCCATTTGATTTGGATGTAAACCCCCTCGTTAGGTTGCGTGCTTTCGATTGGGTTGTAAATAATTGTTTAATTTTTCGTATTTTATTTACCGCTCTTGCATGCGTGATCACCTAAAAATCCAAATTAAAATCAACTTAGGTTTTCTTTACAAATAAAAACACTTTGTTTCAAAATATTGTCGATTTTCAAAAGTCTTTTGAAAAAGTATGAGTAAATGCCTTTTCTGAACCCGATCTCTGGATCACGGTTTTGAATTCGAGACTTAGGATCCAAGTAACACCGTGAATTAATTTTTGGTGGAGCTTGGAACCGGGTGGCGACTTCAACACCGTTTTCTAAAATTTGAGTTTGAATTTCTCCCTTTCATAATTTAATTTCTTTCAAAACTTGATTTCTTTTTAAATTTATTTCATTCAAAATTATTTCTTTTAAAACTTGACTTCTTTAAAACCTATTTCCTTTTGAAAATTTGCATTCTTTTAAGATTCGATCTCTCCTTGAGAATTTCGATTTCTCTTAAAATGCTTTCCTTTCTTTTAAAATTTATCCCCTCCGCACTTTCGAGAGCGTCAAATTGTTCACGACAAAAGTGCGCCTCTATATCTATTTTATCTTCAAACTTTTGAGAGCGCCAAGCCGCTCACCCCGAAAGTTGCTTTTTTCGAAAATTTATTTCATTTATTTTTCACTTATTTTTGTGTTAAAAAGTCGCTGCGCTCACAGTCGCGACTCCACTAGGGATTTTTTTTTCAAACATTTTACAAAAGTTTTCAAACTTAAAATTATTTTGAAAATAAATTTTTGACAAGCCATTGAAAGACTCTTTCGAAAGACTTCAAAGAAATCGACAATATTTTCAAATAAAGTGTTTTTATTTGCATGATTAGATGGGATTTTTTTGGTGCTCTTGCATTTCAGTAGATTGCATTACCCCAATTAGGACCTCCATACCTACCTCGGCTCTCTCAAGAAAGTATGTTTATGCGTATCAGTTCATAGACATACCTATTGGAAAGCCACTGATAGCCTCGTACCTTAATCTATCTCGTTCGAACCTATTTGGGGAGAGATAGATGGTATATTTTGCTATGGGACCCTCCTTTGCTACCCGAACTTTGACTTCCTGCATATAGAAGCCATATCAATTTTCCATTAGGACTACCGAAACATAAAAATTAATCTATTAGATCTGCCCTTACAATGTCCACATCGATGGTACGAAAACCCTCCTAGGAATGGTAGAGACTCACTGTCTTGTGTAAAACATAGGTCCATTCTCCCATGCTACTTCATTTTGGTTACGTGTGTCTCTATATTTCCAGATGTAATGTTGTACACTTGTTTAGATTTAGGTCTCATTTCCATCATCATAGTCATTCATATAGGGTCTTTGGCACATGTTACATGTATGACCCTCATCACTAATCTAACCAAGAGCCTGTGCTGCATTGTAGAGCCTGTCTTCACGTTACGGTCTGTCTATCATATCATGCATCACAATGTCATGTCATGCATGATACTATGCCATCCATTTTCAACATTTTCAACACGTTATGCCATGCATTATACCTTGCCATGCATAAATGCCATGTCATGTATCACTATATAATGCCATATCACGCATCACGATGCCATGTCATGCATGATACTATACCATCCATTTTCAACACGTTATGCCATGCCATGCATTATGCCTCGCCATGCATAAATGCCATCTCATGCATCATTACATGATGCCATATCACATTCATGGTGCCATGTCATGCATGATACTATGCCATCCATTTTCAATATGTTATTCCATACCATGCATTATTCCTCGCCATGTATAGATGCCATGTCGTGCATCACTACATGATGCCATCTCACGCATCATGGTGCTATGTCATGCATGATACTATACCATCCATTTTCAACATGTTATGCCATGCCATGCTATACATAAATTCCATGTCATGTATCATCATGCCATATCACGTATGATTCCATGTCATGCACCTTCAATACATCTTATACCATGTCGTGCATAAATGCCATGTCATGCACTCCACACGATGCCATGTCACGTATGATGCCATGCCATTCATCATCATGCCATGTCATGCATGATGCCATGTCATGCACTATCAATACATCTTATGTCATATCATGCATAAATGTCGTACCATACACTACTATACATTATTTCATCGACTTTCATGATATGCTAGGTCTTTCCTCACTGTATGCCCAACATAGGCACAAATTAGAAGTTGTACCAACTCATTTCGTGATGCAATCGCCTCATAACTATATAGATCATGTCTCTTGAACCTTTAGGTGTCTAGAAGAATCGAATATATCGGTACCGGTTAACTTACCTGTCGTATGTTATTAGTCTCCCTTATGCATTTGTTTATCCAAACTCTATGGAATTGGTTTCCACTTTTATGGAGAATTCACCCCATGAACTCACAAGTCTACACGAGTTAGTTGTAGCCTTCGTCGGATTTCCGCTATGGTGGGACAAATCCTTAGGACATGCATAGTCACAGACTCTCACATACTAACTTTTGAAAACTAACTAAAACTGACCCATGCATACACTACATGTATCTTTCACTATCTTGGGTATTCTTCGTTCGATGTTACCCGAGTGAGCATGTTCCCTAATAAACATACCGCATGACGATTTGTCAAAATGACCGCATGTGTATGTTCCCCAAACTTGGTACTCTTCAATCTTGGGTCAATTTCTCGTGTCTCGCTCATACCTCTATTCAACATCCTAGCATGTATATAGGATTAGTAACTCCACGAAAACCCATATTCCCGTACAGCTATTCAACATCCTTTAGGATAGGGTTGCTTGATCGCGCGTCAAGAATGTCACTGTCCAATGAACTTCACCTTTTTACATGTCTCCTCGTACTGCCTACTTGTCAAACATACATGTAGCATTGCGCTGGTTATTTCTTACAACTACATATATCTTTCTTATAATGTGGTATAGCACGTATCATACGTTGGCCTTCTTACTAACTTCTTTTCTGCAGCCATGCATTCATTTTTGCTTGAACGCGGATCATGGCATCAACCTCATAACTGTTGCAAGTATTTAGGCTAGGGTTCCACCATGTCCCCAAAGGCCTTCACAATTTTAGGCCGAGTCCTATTTCATTCATTTTGGGCTGATGCCCACCTTAGTTATACTAAGGCCCTATTATGATCCCAATCGTTTCTCCTGTCATGTACCAAGTCCCATCCTATTCACCTAGAATAAGGTTCTGTCATGTACCCAAAGGCCTTTTAAGATTTCAGGTCGAGTCCTACTTTGTTTGTTCGATAGATATTACCTTATTCTCTAACCCTCTCATTGAGGTAGGGTACCATCATTCCCACTTTTAGGCTAGACATCATTCCCTTACGGATAGACATCATTCCAACTTTTAGGCTAGACATCACCCCCTTATAGATAGACATCATTTCGCTTTAGATATCAGTCCTTCAAGCATAATCCATATATGATATATCATTCACGACCATGTTCATCCCATGCATCTAACCTGCGTTGTTGTGATAAGAGATATGGAGATAGCCAAATTCAAATAAGTGATGAGTAAGGATCCTGACAGAATGCTCAACAGATTAACCAACAAGGTGGGGAGTAAGAGTGCGACTCAGATCAGGGATGCTTGGGGTGTAGAGCCCGATGAGGAAGTCATTTTGCTCGGGAACATCGACCGACCCATAACTAAAAGAGAATTGTACTCCATACTCGATTCGGCTCAATTCAGGGAGTTTGTTATAAAAATTATGGCCAGTACCTTAGAGTTCCAAAAACAATTGCTTGAAGACGGGGTACAGACCAAAGGCAAAGAAGCTGAACATGGAGAATGCTCCCATGATCATCAGGCTATTCTCGAAAGGCTCAGCCAATTGGATAACAAGATAGAGAACTTTATGGCGTTAATTTCAGAAAAACTGAACATTCAGGAAACATCTCGACCTAGGGCATTGAACACCTTGGCAACCTCTATGGATGGAACTTTCCAAGGTAGGCCTCGAGATACCAAGGGTTCGACATCGTCTTCCACATCTCGCCGGCGGAGGCCAATAAATCTGTGGGCTGTCTTCCTAAATGAACTATTTATAAGATGTAGTCACACCGGTCTCTTACACTGTTTGAAGCCTTATTCACCTCCAATCGAGGCTGATAGGGATAACTTTTGACAGTACCATGTCATTATGGGGCATAAAATTGAAGAATGTATTGGGCTTTACAATGTAATTGGTCGACTCATCAAGGAAAGAAAGATTGAAGAGCCAACTTTGGCTTAGCCAAGTGCACTAAATGTAGGAGTTATAATTGAAGGTACCATTATCAAGGACAAACTCTTATTTCCTCCTTTTTGTGTGATGCATTTTTAGGCTTAATTTGAACTGCATGTCTTTTGGAACTATTAATGCAATGATCCTATCTTTTGTTTACTTACATGAATTGTTCTCAGATGTATCTGTGTATTCATTTAAACATTCATGTAAAATTTCAACATTCACAATACATCATTGCATGAGAATAATCTCGAAACCATGAGTGAGTTAAAATGGTGCATCTATCGCTTGACTTAACCCCTAAGGAAAAGAGAGAAATGAAAAATAATAACAATAATGAATGGGAAGAGATCCCTCTGGACATCTAGGGGAACACACGAAGGTTGAAGAGTGCAGAGTCCAGATAAATCCTCTACTCTCACTAACAAAGCAAAATTGGTGGCACATCACACCAATCCAAGCAGGAGCAATCTTTTCGAGTGATGCTATCTACAAGGGAGCCAAGGTACACATCAGATGCGTGTTCGAGAGGCACAACACTCATGAGCGTCACGCTAAGACACTAGATCAATTTCATGGTCAGATTCTTAGGATATGGCTTGCCCCTACATCCAGAACACTGCGCATTTGAAAACCCTTGAGAGTTAGACGATCAAGGCCCTCCAAATTTCTTCATAAAATAATAATAATAATAATAATAATAATAATAATAATAATAATAATAATAATAATAATAATAATAATAATAATAATAATTATAAAAACAAAACAAAAACAAAAATCCTTTGATTGCCATTTCTTGAATCCAAAACACCATTGACCAAGTTTAAACTCTGATGAACAAACACCCTTAGTGAAACCAAAAAGATCACCCATTGGTGAAATCAAAACTCATCCTCCAAACACATCTATCTTTTTGTACCCCAAATCAGGAAGACTCGAAAGCCTTTTTAACCCAACAAAGAAAGACCATCAGCAGGGGCAATGTTGATCCCAAAAATGTGAATGTACATACTTGGTCTACTACCTTAGCGGTAATGCTCTCGGCTATGGAAGCTGTGATGCAAAGCTGAGGAAGTTCATGTTACCACACTTCATCTGGAATCGAAGCAGTATCATCACTTACCGTCTTATCAAACTCTTATGACTACTAAATTGACTTCAACAAGATACCTTGACGGAATCTTAACACTAGCATACAGGATCAAAAGGAGCCACCTACGATCATTGAGCCCGATTCCTAATGAAAGGGCTATCAGAATCAGGGGAATCTCTTGCCCATTACAAAAAAAACATAGAAACAATAACGAAACAAAGTGAGGTGAAAGATGTCAGATAGAAAACCGTCCAAGACGTCTGAAAATGGGGGACGAGTCAAGCGATATGTCCCATTTTCCTTGTTTAAGGTTCAGATTAAACTCATCAATGTAACATTGTGTATTTGAAGTATTACATTAATGTCATGATGAATGCATAAGAATCATCCATTTAACACTTCTACATTTAAGCTTGCATTAAAGGTTTTGAAATACATTGGTCTCAAATCGAATCTTACAATACTTGTGCATCCCTAGGGGCATGTCATTTACATGACCTCTAAATCCCATCTTCAAACCTAGGGGTATGTCATCTACATAACCTCTGAAATCCTTTCTTCAATCCTAAAAACTAGGGGCATATCGTTTGCGTGACCCCTAAAATCCTGCCTTCTATTCTAAATATAGAAGCATGTCATCTATATAACTTCTAAGAACCTTTCTCTTATCACAAACCTGGGGGCATGTCATTTACATTCCTCCCAAAGACATTTATTCCATCTTCAATCGGGGGGCACACCATTTAGCTGCCTCCTAAAGACACTTATTCTCTCTTCAATATGGAGACACAACGTTTATGTGGCTCCTGAAACCATTCATTCTATCTCTATCTAGGGGCATGTCATCTTCATAACCCCTAAACAGACACGATTTCATTCTTGACCCTATACACTTCACCTCATAGCTTTTGTCTTACCTCGTTTAAAGAGCTGACACGATCCAGAATTATCAACCATAATGGTAGTTTCCTTGCTTAGAACTTCAAAGCCAATTTACACAAGCAACTAATTGGCAGAGTGGTCCTTCCTGATCATCCAATTAGTCGCCCTTAGAATCCTTATTTGAGTCCCGATGACAGTCTCTAGCTCCATATAAGAAGCTAATCTGATCCTACATCTCCAGACATCAAGGTCTACAATCGATCCCGACGAGATTGATCACCTAGCCTCATCAAGACGAACAAGTGTTGAATAATGTGCTTATACATGCATACATTCAAATATACATGCATACATATGGCATGATATCACATGCATTTCCATATCCGTTCAGGTACTTTCCTATGTTTTGCTACAGATCCATCATAGGCCAACATTCTCAAAACCTTCGCGAAGACTATAAGTCCAAAGCGGCATTCTCCTCCTCTTTCTTGAGACTAATGCCAAAGCACCATTCTCAAAACCTTCATGGATATTGTAAGTCCAAAGTGGCGCTCTTCTCTGATCACTAAATCCTTCCTGCTACGGACCCATTGTGGCCGGGTGTACCTCTATTGAATCCCCAAGGATAGAACCTCATCTGATAAACTTGACTATCATTGCATCTTTGTACGTTTTGCATTATAGCCCTGACATACAAGATCCTCTTGAATGTCTATATTGTCAACTCCACATTCGTGATTTCCCTCGAATGTCCTAGCTTATCCTCTATAAGATACGCTCTATACAAGGTATCTTCCTTGTGCATGATTCGCTCTACACTTAAAACCCATACAAGATTCGCTCTATTTGATAAACTTATCCTCTATAAGACACGCTCTATATGAGGTATTTCCCTTGTGTATGATTCTCTCTACACTCAAAACCCACACAAGATTCACTCTATGTGGTAAAGTTATCCTCTATAAGATATGCTCTATACGAGGTATTTCCCTTGTGCATGATTCGCTCTACACTCAAAACCCACACATGATTCGCTCTATGTGATAAACTTATCCTCTATAAGACACGCTCTATACAAGGTATTTCCCTTGTTCATGATTCGCTCTACACTCAAAACCCACACAAGATTCACTCTATGTGATAAACTTATCCTCTATAAGACACGCTCTATACGAGGTATCTTCCTTATGTATGATTCACTCTACACTCAAAATCCACACAAGATTCACTCTATGTGGTAAACTTTCCTCTATAAGATACGCACTATATGAGGTATATTTCTTGCGCATGATTCGGTCTACCCTCAAAACCCGTACAAGATTCGCTCTATGTGGTAAAATTATCCTCTATAAGATACGCTCTATACGAGGTATCTTTCTTGTGTATGATTCACTCTACACTCAAAACCCATACAAGATTTGCTCTACGTGGTAGACCCATCTCAGATAGGATACATCATAATCGAGTGAGGAATCTTCCCTCCACATGTCATTATGTTATCGTAAATTTTCTATCATACATTCATCATTAATCGAATGGGTAAAAATTTTTGTTTTCATAACAATCGATTAAGTGATGAAAGTGTCGCATCGTACTACATCACTACACTCATACTAACTTGAAAGGTAAGTCTAGAGGCACGTCTTTTACTAACTCTTATGTTCCAATGAACCACCACATCTTCGGCACTCCTCACGATCGTAAGGCCGCTGAATTTGAATGCTCTAAGATAGTCACATACCTCTAGATTCAAGGCAATCCACGTCCAAGCTTCTCTAAGACCAAGGAAACTCATGCCAAAGCATGTTTTGGACATTTCAAAGACGTTCCCCAGTAGGT
>CAOJCR014739227.1:0-10380 GCA_948330485.1 Euphorbia neoarborescens | reverse complement strand
GATCACTCTTGCAAATAGCATACTTATTGCTCCATTCATGGTATCCCACACACATTTCTACTATGCTTCACTCATTCCCCACTTGGCATAGCACTCCATGCATTTAGGTATTAGGTTCAACCTCACTTAAGAAGGATGCATCTAACCTGGCTTTTTGTGATGGAAGATTGGGGACGGATGCCTCCAAATAGCAATCAGTGAGCATCCCAATAGAATGAGCAACAACTTAGTCAGTAAGACTGTGGTCGAAAGTGGGACTCAAATTAGGGGTGTTGAGGGTGAAGAGCCCAATAAGGAAGTGATCATAATTGAGAACCTCGAACGACTTGTAACTACAAGAGAATTATACACCATACTCAACTCGGCTCAGTTTGAGCAGTTCATTGGAAAGGTTATGGTCAATACCTTGGAGGCCCAGAAGCGATTATCTCAGGAAGGGGCACAGACCAAGGGCAAAGGAATAGAATGCGGAGAAAGCACTGTAAAAACCCTAAAGAGGGAGGAGATGCCTGTTGCGGAGAGATTTTATGATCATCAGGCTATTCTTGAGAGGCTTGAACGGTTGGACAAGAAAATGGAGAGCTTTATGACTTTAATCTCAAAAAAACCGATTACCTGGGAAACATCTCCACCCAAGGCATTGAACACCTTGGCACATAATATTGATGGGACCTTTTGAGGTATGGCTCAAGATGCTAAAGAGTCGACCTCATGCTCTACACCTCATCCATAAAAGTAAGTGAATCCTTGGACTATCTCTCTGAGAAAATTGTTTGCAAAATGTAGATACATGGGGCTCTTACAAGGTTTTAAGCCTTATGCTCCTCCTATCGAGGCCGACTAGGATAAATTTTTGTCAATACCATATTGCTGTGGGGCATAAAACTACAAAATGTATTGGGCTTCGTAATGCAATTGGTCGAATGATAAAAGAAGGAAAGATTGAGGAGCCACCTTTGGCTTAGCCATGCACTTCAATGCATAAGGTGTGGTGGAAGGCGTTGGGGTTAATGATGAACTTGTTTTTCTTTCTTTTTTGTGTATCTTTAAGGCTTAAGTTTGAACTATATATCTTCTGAAGCTATTAATGCAAAGTTTCTATCTTTTGTTTACTTGCCTGGATTGTTCCCCGATGGGGTTATGCATTCATTTAAACATTTATTTAACATATCAACCTTCACAACACATCATTGCATGCGAATAATCTCTAAACTTTGAGTAAGTCAAATTGGTACATCGATCCTTTAACTCGTCCTCTAAGGAAGAAGAGAGAAAGAAAAAGAAATAATGACAATAATAAAAGGGAAGAGATTCCTCCAACATCCAAGAAGACACACGGGAGTTCTAAGTGCAGAGTCAAAAATCAATCATCAACTCTTATAGATGAATGAAAGATTGCAATACCTTAAACTCAAGCAAGTCATGCTAGGGAAACCTTGCTAGAGCTACAGTCCACGGGGAAGCCAAAGAGCCCTTTAAATCATATATTTGAGAGGTACGACATTCACGAGCATCACACGAAGGTACTAGATCAAGTTCAGGGCCAAATTATTGGGATGCAGCTTGCCCCTACATCCAGAACAATATACATTTGGAACTCTCGGGTCTTGTTAAAGATCAAAGACAACAAATAAACCTCGAATGCCAAATACCATTGATTAAATCCAAACCCTAATTGATAAATACCCCTCATAAAATCAAAACTTATCCCACAAAATGCATCTACCCTTCATTTTCCCAAACCGGGTGAACCCTTAAGCCCTCTTAGATAATAGTGAAAGACCATCAGTAGGGGAATGTTGATCCAAGGAAGTTGAGCATGCACACTTGATTTACTGCCTTGGCAGAGATTCTCTCAACTATGGAAGTTGTGACGTAAGATTGAGAAAATCCATGTTACAACACTTTGACCAGAATCGAAGCAGTACCATCCCTTTTCACCTTGCTGAGTCAGCATGGTCACTAAAATAACCTTGACAAAATACCTTGGTGGAGCCTCAACATCAGTAGATAGATACTAAGGAAGCTACCTGCGGTCATCCGAATCTAACTCTCAAATAAAGTGCTATCAAAGTCGGGGAAATCTCTTACCCATTACAAAAAAATACAACAATTACAAAATAAAGTGAGGTGATAGACGTCAGATGGAAAATTGTAAAGGACGTCTGACGATGGGGGATGAGTCAACTGATATGTCCCATTTTCCTTGTTTAAGGTTTAGATTAAACTCATAAATACAACATTGTGCACTTGAAATATGACACGAATGCCATGATGAATGAATAAGAATCATCCATTTAATAATTGTGCATTTAAGCTTGCATTAAAGATTTTGAAATACATTTGTCTCAAGTCAAATCTTATGGTGCTTGCACATCTCGGGGGGCATGTCATGTACATGACCTCCAAAATCATTGGCCCTATCATGAACCAAGGGGTATGTCATCTACATGACCTCTAAAATCTGATCTCCTATCCCAAAAATAAAACCATGTCATCTATATGACTTCTAAAATTTTTTCTTCTATCCTAAACCTAGGAGGCATGTCATTTGCATGACTCCTAAAAACCTTTATTCTCTCTTTAACCAGGAGGATGTCATTTACATGACTTCTCAAACCATTTATTCTCTCTTCCACCAGGGGAATATTGTTTATATGACCCTTAAACACACAAAATTTTGTGCTTGACCCAAGATGAGTCACCCTATGGTTTTGACCTTGCCTTGTTTAAAAATCTCACACAATCCAGGGCTATCAGCTCCCACAATGACAATTTGCCTACTTAAAGCTTCAAAATAAATTTACACAAGCTGTTAATTTTTTGTATATCATAATGCAAAGTGAAAGCCAAGGCATAATGCAAAGGTGGTCCTTTCTAATCATCTGACTAGTCGCCCTCGGTATCCTGATTTTAGTCCCGATGATAGTTTCCCAGTCTGCCCAAGGAGGTAATCTGATCCTTCATCTCCAGGCGTCAAAGCCCAGACTCAACCCCAATAAGCTCAACTGCCTAGCCTCATATTGCAGATCAGGATGAACAAGCGTTAAATAATATGCATATACATGCATACGTTCAAGCATACATGCATACACATAGTGTGTTATCATATGCATC
The DNA here is from genome assembly GCA_948330485.1 of Euphorbia neoarborescens. Taxonomy (NCBI): domain Eukaryota; kingdom Viridiplantae; phylum Streptophyta; class Magnoliopsida; order Malpighiales; family Euphorbiaceae; genus Euphorbia; species Euphorbia neoarborescens. The sequence continues at coordinate 7,263 of CAOJCR014739227.1, read as the reverse complement.
TTTACATCTCATTTTTATCATAAATCGAAGAGGCAAGAAATTTTATTTTCAAAATTATCGATTGAATGATAAAAATATTGTCTTTCCACATCCATTCAAATATTTTAAAGGTTTCCAGCTACGGACCCATTATAGGCCACCGTTCTCTTCTACCTCATGGAGACTGTGAGTCCTAAATAGCATTCTCTACATCTTTCTAGAGATTTATGAGTCCTAAATGGCATTCTTTGTATCTTTCTTGAGACTATGAGTCCTGAATGTCATTCGAGATATCTTTATAGAGATTTATGAGTCCTCAATGGCATTATCTATATCTTCCCCGAGACTACGAGTCCTAAATGGTATTCTCGATGTTTTCATAGAGATTTGTGAGTCCTAAATGGCATTCTCTGTATCTTTCTCGAGATTATGAATCCTAAATGGCATTCTAGATATCTTTATAGAGATTTGTGAGTTCTAAATGGCATTCTCTGCATCTTTCTCGAGACTATGAGTCCTAAATGGCATTCTCTGCATCTTCCTTGAGACTGTGAATCCTAAATGGCATCCTCTTTATCTTTCTCGAGACTATATCATCATAGAGACTATGAGTCCTAAATAGCATTCTCTTCATCTTTCTCGAGACTATAAGTCCTAAATGGAGTTATCGATATCACCATAGAGACTATGAGTCCTTAATGGAATTCCCTTCCTCATCATAGATACTATAAGTCCTAAATGGCATTCTCGATATCTTTATAGAGATTGTGAGTCCTAAATGGCATTCTCTTCACCCTACTCGAGACTATGAATCCTAAATGGCATTCTCGATATTATCATGGAGACTGTGAGCCCTAAGTGGCATTCTCTTTATCATTATACACATATGCACCTCAAGCATCATATGCGTCTTACATATCATTTTTATCATCGATCGAAGGGGTAAAGATTTTTGTTTCCAAAATTACCGATCGAGTGATAAAAACATCACTTCTTCACACTTATCCAATTACCCAAACTTTCCTGCTACAGACCTATTATGCTCGGGCATACTTCTATTAAATCCCTAAAGACTGGACCCTGTCTAATAAATGTGGTTGTTTATTGTCATAACTCCTTACAAGTTAGTCAATCCATCTTATCTATTTCGGACCTATGAATTGGCTGGGAAACCCACATCTATCTCTTTATTCTTAAAATAATTATAGTTTGTAAATCGAGGTAGTCAAGTCTCTTTCACTGCGTCACCGAGTATACCAAAAACGTTATGCATTTGGTATTTCTCACTCTACCTTAGGATATCCAGCCGTCTTAGGTACTATCCCCTCCCCATGGGAGTCAAACCTCATCAAAGTTTGACAAAAAACTTGGAACCCCTAGTGGTACAAGACTCCTTAATTTTCACGAGTTACAAAAACATTGTGTGTTTGTAGCTCAGTTCGTCTAGCGATATGCAGAATCTCAAATGTCACCATTCACAATGGGTATCAAATCCCGAGTTAAATTCGACACATAATTTCATGCATTTCCCGTTGTGATTTCATCATTATTCCAAGGGGAAAAATTTTTTATTTCAAAAATAATCGATTAGATGATGAAAGCACTTCATACCTTTATCATAACATACTTTGTACGGATCCAGAAGTACAACACAACAACGACTCTTCTCCAATGGGCTAAGCTTTGGTGCCATGGTGACAAAGGTAGGTATTCCCCACGCTCACTATCGTACTTCTGTATTAAGTCAATGAATCCAGTCACACGAGGGTCAGCTGTGAGCACATGATTTTTATCCCGAGGCAATGATGAAACCAGTATTTGCCAATCCTTTTTCATGCTTTAATATTCAGCCAGGCTGATCAAAAGAAATAGATATGGACTCCAGTACACATAATACGAAGATTCAAATCAAGTGTTACCCGAGCAATTTTGGTAAGTTGAGTCCAATGTAGGACATGTGGGCCCAAGGTCCAATTGATCCCAAATGCATCTAAGGCCCTCCCATCCTTGGCCCAAAAAGAAATGGGACAAAAATAAATAATTTTGGATCATTTCTTACTTTATCTGTTTAAAATCATTTTAAGATAAAAACAATCCCATTTTTTAACCAAAATTAGATTTGGTGCATTAAAATAATGGTCATCCTTGTGTTAAGTGGGATTAGGTGAAAAATGGACATAAAAGTGGACTTTTGAGGCATTTGGTAGGAGAGAATGTTTTTGGGGAAAAGAAGGAAGAAAGAAAAATCATCATCTCTCTCTCTTTTTAGTGGATCCCATTATCACCTTTATCTTCATCCTTTTAACCATCATCTTCTCATCATCTCCTTCATCTCTTTGCTCCCCGTTTCTCCTTGTTCTTCATTTTCTTAAAAAAGCAAAAAAAACCAAAACTCAAAAACCGCCTCTAAAACTCCATCCAAATATAAACATACCTTGTTTTGTGTTTTCATAAGTCATTATCTTCAAGTTCAAAAGAATGTACATGATTCAGATTTCATCTGAAGTCACCAGAGCGGACTCGGATTCTCAAACATTCAACTTATGGATAACTCGGTGAGAAGGTAAACATGAGCCTTAAAACTTTGTCATTTTTCCTTTTGTCATGTAAACGCTTCATCTTTGAATGTTTTTAGGTTAGTTTGCACATTTGTGATCGTTAAAAGTACTAAGTGAAAATCAGGCTTTGGTCGGAAGAGTGAAAGTATTCATGGAAAAATGGATAAAGTTTAATCAAATCCACCTCTTTGGAATATATTGGACTTCCCCTTGCTGATTTGGAGTATTCATGGACTAGATCAGAAAAAACCGGACTAAAATGGACCAAGATGAAATATGTTTACCCCTTGGTCATAAGGACTAGAAGGCATAAAATTTTGTGTTAAAATCACATTTTAACTCTGGAAACATACTTAAAATTGAATCCTGGACTTCCCAAAGTAATTTTATTATTCCGAACTAAGTTCTAAAGCTTTTAAAACCAAAAAAAGGAGAGCATCATTGAAAAGAAAGACATTGTCTGAGCAGGTCACGATTGTAACATGCAGTGTCACAGTCGGGATATGTCGTTGGACTTTGGTCCCAAATTCCAGACCTAACTCACGATTATGGTAATCAGAGTCGTGGTCACAATATGTGGCTGGACTTTGGTCCCAAATTCCAGACCCAAGTCAGGATTGCGACTTGCCCCTGGTTCCACTCCCAAACTTTTGGTTCTTTCATTTGTTTTATCCTTTTTTACCCTATTTTGATCCCCGTTTCTGAAGTCTTATTTTTCATTAACTTAACTTGGAATAAATAATGTTTTCCATTACATAATGTTCCAAAAGTAAAGGTTTTTTTACCATGCATCATTTGGGCATTTTTATTGTTTATTTACGCTTTATTTGCTTGAAGTGTAAAATTGATATGTGTTGATGTATGAACAAGCTTTATATTCACATGTGTGACCTAGATTCAATTTTGTGCTATACACAATTGCACCTAGAAAAGCGAGGGAAGAAGCCGGGTTTAGGGCTGCTAACACCATTCTATGAGGGGAAGTGATTCTCGGATATCTGACCCACAAAAAAATTGCATGTCAATAAATAAAAATCGAGCTAGAAGTATTTCCAAAATAATAATCACTACAATGCCCTTTGAAAATGATAAAAAGTATTTTCAGGCCATCACGAGATCAACTTTTGGCCCAAACCGGCTTGGACTGACTAATCAAGTTTGATCAAACAGCCCCCTAAATAATTGACCCCGAGCTATCATATCTCCCCATTCTCAATGCATGTCCATTTCAAGCATCATGTGTGCAATATATTTAATTTGAAGTTAACTATGCATGTTGTAATGAATGTATGATGGATGTTTCCTCATTCCCCATTTTGATTTAGTTGTAAATTCCCTTAGCTAGGATTTATTCATTCGATTTGGTTGTATAATTATTTTTATTTTTTGCATTTATTTTTATTGCTTTTGCATGCGCGCTCACTTAACAAAAATTTAAAAATCAATTTAGGCGTTACAAATAAAAAAATGCTTTGTTTCAAAATGTTGCCGATTTTTCTCAAAGTCATTTGAAAGAGGATGAGTAAATTCCTTGTCCGAACCTGATGGAATCGATCTTAGGATCTAAGAAATACCATGAATTAATTTTCAGTAGAGCTTGAAATCGGGTGGCGACTCCAAATATCATTTTTTTTAGATTTGAGTGGAATTTCTTTTAAAATGTTTTCATATTTCAACCTTGATTTTGAAAATAAAAATCCTAAAGTTCGCCTTCACGCGTATATTAAGGAATTTCTCCAAGGAAACCTTATCTCTCTTTTAGGCAGAAGGTGTCCCTAAAGGAATAAACCTTAATTGCTTAAGGAATTAATCGATTTTCTCAAAGCCTTTTCGAAAATCAAATCTTTCGTTTATGTTTTACACAAACCTCTAAACCCGTATTCATATGCGTCTTTTGTTTAAGATGTTCTTCCTCCGAAAACCTTAGGGTCGCTTCCAAGCCGAAAGGTATTTTGGAAAGAATTATTTCATCCACTTAGGAAATGCTTTTCAAATCCACTATCTTTCTTTCTCTACAAATAAAATTATTTGTGTTCCTCACTTTACTTTAATTTTTAAAAGTGATTCCGCTTTAGAAAAAAATGTCGTCCGCTCACACTAACAATAAGTACTACTATAGGGGGTGGGACTAGTCCACACTTGGGATAACTACCACTTATATGCCTTTGTGTGCCTTCCCTACTATGGTAGTGCTCCTTCTACCTACGTAGGTATGCCTTGTTATGTAATATTATTGCTATGTTAATAAATCCTTGCACATTATTCAGTACGCTCGCCTTGTGTGGCCTTTCCTTGTGTGTGAATGTCTTATATTGCTCATTGTCAGATATTTATCTTTATTACCCAAGGCTTACCCCACTGTAGGGATTCATTCCCCTTTTATATCCCATTGAGCTAATATGTTCTAAGCCTCGTTTGTATACTTTATTTAGATTAATGCGTAATTAAGATTGGCTGGCTTACTTCGTGGGAAGGACGTAAGTGCCACAGATTTGAGAGATGACCCTATGACACTAGGTAGCAGAAGCCCACTACGGGCTGCCCCGCCCATGCTCTGGCCCCCCTAACATGTCAAACCTAAAAAATTACAATTTTCCCTTTTTGGTATTTTTGATCCATTATAGTCCAGAAAAGTCTGAAAATTATATTTTTTATCAAATTTCATATTTTGGATCTGTTTTGACCCAAAAATAAAAAAAATTATAGTTTTACCCCTGTTTTTCACTTTTAGTCTGTCATTTCATGTTTTATGTCTTTTCATCTTTATGAGAAATATTCTGTTATTTCATATTTTATATGTCATTCATTGCTTTACATATAGAATTAGGTCTTTTCTGCTATGCCTCGTCATTACTTTATGAAATATTATGCCATTTCGTGTTTTTTATGTGTCATTAACTGCCTTGACAAATGGAAATAAGCCTATTCTACTATGTCTTTTCATCGTTACATGAAATATTCTGCCATTTTGTGTTTTTTGTGTCTTTAACTATCGTGACATATAAAAGTAGGCATATTATGCAATGTCTTTTCATCGTTACATAAAATATAATGCCACTTAATGGTTTTTGTGTCATTAACTGCCTTGTCATATAGAAATAGGCATTTTCTGCCATATCTTTTCATCATAACATGAATTTTTTTACCATTTTATATTTTATGTGTCATTCACTGTCATGACATAGAGAATTAGACATCATCATACCTTTCTGCTTTTTTATTAATTCTTATACCATGAGTCTGCATGTGTTATATGGAATTAAGAATTATCTGTTATGCCTTTCTGTATTCGGTCATAGCATCGATCCTTATGCCATGAACCTGCACATTCACTCGATCAATTCTTATGCTATGAATCTCTGTATGTAGTATAGAATTAGGTATGGTCTATGAGGCCTTCCTGTATTTGATCACTTCATTAATTCTTATGCCATGAATCGACACATGTCATATGGAATTAGACATTGTTTATTATGCCTTTCTATTTCAGTCACATCTCAATTGTTTATGTTGTTTGTTGTATAAAACATTATATTATGCTATGTTGTCTGTTTCATAGCACTTTAAATGTTTATGATGTCTATTGCATTAAACATTACACTTTAATTGTCTATGATATATGTTACATAGCACTTCAATTGTCTATAACGTCTGTTCTATAGACATTCCTACCATGTTATGTTGTCTATTACATAACATACCGATGCATTATGCTTTGAATTATGGTATCTATTTCATAGTTCTCTGCCAGGTTATGTTGTATGTTACAAAACATCCCAATGCATTATGATTTGAATTATGGTGTCTGCCTCATGATTCTTTGTTATGCTACGTGTTATCCCATGCCAACTTATATCAGCAGTGAATAGCAACAAGCATGACTCCATCATCCAGTTCTCTACTAAATACATCTCTTGATTTAGAGTGGATTGTTAGATCGAATGAGTACCCAACTCACTCAAGTGTAGCTGTACACTTATAATCCCATTCCATCAAGTGGGCGGTGATATCATTTTAGTAGGTGCTGAGTGGCAAATCCTATCGACTCAAACACAAATATGTTCACTGACCCACCCAGTTATACCCATACTAAGCATTCTTTTACGGGCCTATTAGGTGTATGTTAAAGTGTAGGAGATCCCATGGCATGTTATAATGATGACAAGTCTAAGGATAGAACGAGTCGACCCGAGAAACACTTGTGACGATAATACCATGTAGTGTTTCCTATATAGATCCTTCTAGTACCATATGGGACACACATCTACCCACATTCTTAACTGCTACACAACCAACCATTGCCACAGGTTTGTAGTCCTATTAATTCCCATGACCTAGAACAAACCTGGGATATAAGTTTATGATTTAAATCAATGGATATTCTATTCATTCTATAGCCCAAGATATATAAATACCTAGATTAATGCCTTTGTTCATGTAACACAGATAATGTGTATTACATAATTATTCAGAAGTATAACATACACAAAAGAATTAATACCTATGAACTAGGGCACACCAAAATTATGTCCAACAATAAATAACAGTACGATTACAGTTTGGGCTCTATAACCATACATTATAATTGTACAACTTTTTTTGTCTAAATAGAATGGGCTAGTAGATTTCGCACAACTGGGTTTCTATGGGTAGATTATAATAGTACGGATACAAGTTAAACCATATAGGTATAACTAAATTCACATGGCTGTAATCTATCATATAT
>CAOJCR014738856.1:0-11532 GCA_948330485.1 Euphorbia neoarborescens | reverse complement strand
TTTCAAATATATATATATATATATATATATATATATATATATATATATATATTCACCGGACTATTTAAGAAAGAACAATAGAGTTATGATGAAAATTTAAGAGAAATTTTTTGATAATAGATTATTGCTCACTTAGTTGTTAGACTATCTCTGAAAAAATTTTATATTGAAATTTCATATTTTTAATTTTAAAAAGCTCAAGTAATAAATTTCTATATTAAAATTTCGAATTTATAATATTGGAAAACTCAATTTTTAAATAAAATTTAAAATAGCTTTCTGTTAATTTTTTTCTTCTGACATAACGATTTTTAAAATTGGAATAAAATATTAAATAATTTTTGTATGTATTTTATTTATTCTACATAGTCAACATTTAATTTACACCCTTAAACTTTATTTTATTTTGACTAAGATGAACAAAATTAAACAAAATTGAGGGAAAAAAAAATGAAAAGCAGATTGTTAATTAATTCAATTTTAATTTAATATTTTAATTTTTAAAAAATTTAGTAAAAAATTAAAATATATATTTTTAATATTAAAATTATCTATTTAATTTTATTTTATTATTATTTAGATAAAAAAATTATTTTTATAAATAAATATTTAATTAAATTATAAATTAATATTCTATAAACTAATAATAAATTATTAATTCCAATTCTACTATTATTATAATTGGTTGGCAGCAATAAAAAACGGCAAAACCGTAGCTTTGGCGGGGAGCTATCCCATACAAAAACAAAAGCAATCAACCTACTCTCGCTTCATACACACTTTGTATTTGCAATGGACTCTCATAATCTCCCTCATAATGGCGTCGCCGGTGAGGGCTTTCTTCCCGATACCGCTAATCACGATTCCGGTCTTAGATCTGCTCTGGTTTTTCTCGGTACCGGATGCTCTAGCGCTGTCCCCAATGCAATGTGCTTGATCCAGCCATCCGATTCCCCCTGCTCTGTTTGTTCCCAATCCCTTTCAGTCCCTCCCGAGAAAAACCCTAATTACAGGTTCGATTTCCTACTCCCATATAAAATTAGATCTTCGTAAATTATTTTAAGAATTAAATTTTTGTTTCTGTTTTGCTAAGTGATATAATAGCTGTATGCGTACAGGTGCAATACATCTTTGCTCATCGATTACTGCCAGAGCGATGGAAATCACAATTATATATTGATTGATGTTGGGAAAACGTTCAGGGAACAAGTGCTTAGGTGGTTTACTTTTCACAAGATTCCCCGTGTTGATTCTGTGAGTTAATCGTTCTTTCATTGATTCGACAGACCTCTCCTAAGTTTTCCCCCGTAATTTTTTTTTTCCAATTATTTGGTTACGTATGAAAGCATGTTCTTTTCTTATGAAATTAAACCTAAAGCTTTTTAGGAAGTGGATTGATAAAGAACTGTCATTCGTTATGTTTGTTAGTTCTGCTTGTAAGAAACGCATAAGAGGCCAATTAGAACATTGTTGCAAATATGAATGCTTTAAAATGTCAAACATAGTGTTCCGCTTTGCTAGGTATTTTATAATTTCTACAGAGCTGATTGGCAGTGAGTCCTAATATCTCAAATAGTGTGTTCTGCTGTTGCATAACAACCGTTGCAAGTATTAAGTTTGGCTACGTAAACTGTTCAGTAATAGAAGTGTTTAGTTGAATACTTTTTAACGATGATGGTTTGCAGGTGTAGCTTTTCATAGTCCAAAACATGTAATCCATCTGTCGAGTACCCAAATTGATGGAAGGCATGGGATTATCCTCACTTTATGGATTGAAATTCTTTGATTATCCTTCTCTTAGGTTAAAAGGAAGAATTGTGAGAGAATAATATTTAGGTACGGAAAATCTATAAAAGTGGTCCTGCAAGATGCTTGGATAGCTGCATCTTGTGATTTCTCTGACTACATTGTGGTTAATATTAGTCGCAATAAGTTTTTTTTTTCCCCTTTCTCTTTTAATTTTTTAAAGAATGCAATCTTATTATGTTAATTTACCTTCTCACAGTGATAAACTGGATTCAAATTTTTCTGACTTGCCTTACATTTATACAACATGCCTTGTGCTGTGGAACTTATTATTAGTTCTCATGTCTTGTACTAATTTTTGAATGACTGCAGATTATTTTGACTCATGAACATGCTGATGCAGTTCTCGGTCTTGATGATATACGTGCTGTGCAACCTTTTAGTCCTACAAATGATATTGACCCAACTGCCATTTACTTAAGCCAGTCTGCCATGGATAGGTACTTTTCATGCTTTTCTATTCAGTCATTTAGCAAGATTTATTTATGCTTTCCGTTGTCATCCTATCACTAGTGCAATAATCATGCATTTCGTGTACTAAACCCTTTTACTCACATAATGCATTATGTATTTAAGAGAACTAACATATTTTAAGTTGATCAGCAAAATAATCGAAATCTTATAAAATCTTTGCAATCTTTTTTTATGCCTTTATTTTTTTTCTCCATTTGCTTGTCTTTTTAGCGACCATCAATGAGTTACTTTCTCATTTGTCCATGGCTTTATGACTGAATTATAAATGCTGCTATATTTAGTTGATTTATCATAAATTATTAGATTTATCAAGAAAATCAAAGTGAAGGGTTATGTGAACTTCCCATGTACTTTTGTGTCTGTATGTGTGTGCTTAATCTGATGATCTAAGTTGTTACTTTACTTTTATTCTTCCCCAGCATTGCTGTGAAATTTCCTTATCTCATAAAGAAAAAATTAAAGGAAGGTCAAGAAGTAAGAAGGGTAGCACAACTAGACTGGCAGATAATTGAGGAAGATTGTCAGGAGCCATTTGTTGCATCGGGCATTAAATTTGTGCCTTTGCCAGTTACGTGTCCTGAATCCTTCTCAAAACATATACCCTATTCACATATTCCTGTTTCTCATGCATGACTGTATATTTGTTTCTTATTACAGGTGATGCATGGAGAAGACTATGTTTGTTTGGGTTATCTGTTTGGTGAAAAAAGTAGAGTAGCTTATATATCTGATGTTTCGTGTTTCCCTGCTGATACAGAGTATGGTGAGTCTTACTTGTTACGAGGCTTATAATTATGTTATGCAGTGAATTAGCTTCCATAGTTGGTGGCAAAAAGATTTGCCAGTTTTATGTTTTATGTTACAGGGAATGTTTTCTCTTTCTTTATCTTTATATCAATTTCAATAAAAATTAATATACTGATTATTTTTTTCAGTGATATCAAAATCTGGGGCTGGCCAGTTGGATCTTCTTATCTTGGACACTTTGTACAAGGTAAGTAGTCTATTTGTTCTTTTGTTCTTGATCACCTCTAAGCACTTTATATTTAAGGCATACTGAATATCATGGTGATTATAGAAGTTACTATTTCGTAAATTATACATTTGATGCATCACGACATTAAAATTTTCCAAATATGCCTGAAATACCAAAGGCTCTTTTTGGATAGATGAGAATTTGAAAGGATGGATGGATTTTGAATCGTATTTCAAGTGAAAAACTGTAGACTCTTGTATGATGTAATACCCAAATCTTTTTACTCATATATCTATCTATCCGTAACTAAAGTTAATTTCTCATAAAAGTTTTTTTGTGATAGTCGTTGAATTATATTAAAATATAAATGTTTGTATTTCTTCGTTATCTTTTACATTAATTCAAATAATTTAAACTATAGTTTTTTGCGTAAAAATAGAAAAAAAAATTGATATTGCTTAGTGCTTCAAATGTCTTATTTTTCGATAGCAATTTTGGTTCAATATGAAGTGAACTAAAGTATAAAAAAAAGTGTTCAAAGTAGAGAAAAGAAAAACAAACACTAAGAAATTGAAGTAGTTTTCATATGAATATGATGGAAAGAAACCCAATATTTTTAGAATATTTTTTGCATACTTGCTTTGTATCCGAAAACAAAGGCAAAACTCTTTATCTTTTGGGATTTTCAAAGTACTTTTCTCTAGCTAATTACAAGGCTGTCTCACAAACACTGTGAATAACTTTGAGGATAAAAGTAATTGTCAGAACTACTTTTACATTCCGAATGTTATGCAAAATCTATTTAGTATATGCACTTCTTTGGCAATAAAATAAATTGTATTTATTATGCTTACTACAAGAGGATTCTTCTGAACCTAGCCTCAACTGTATTGACATTCAACTGCCATTTTCCGTTCACCTTCATCGAATTGATGCTAGGTCTTATAGTATGGATTAGGATAATAGTTACTCACTAACTGATACTTTAGTTTTTCTGAGCATTTAATTATTTGGGTGTTGACCAACATAATAAATGTATAGGGATGTTTTGTCCTCGATCTATGTCATAGATAAGCATGTTTTGCGATGTTCTACCTATGTTATATATCTTCTGAAGTTCTGATAAAATAAACAACACCATGATCTTTTTTCTCTCTCCCCCCCTGCAGAATGGTTCCCATAATACTCACTTCTGCTTTCCTCAGGTTTACTCTTAGTTCCCCGTTCACTATTTATCCCGTTTTTTGGTTTTACTGTTATTTCGTACTACTGACATGTTTGCAGACCCTTGAAGCTGTGAAGAGATTATGCCCAAAACAAGCCCTTTTAATTGGGATGACTCACGAGTTTGATCATCACAAGGACAATGATTTCTTGAGGGAATGGTCGGAAAGGTAATTAAACTTAATACTGGCGGCGAAATCCCATCCATCATGTGAATTTTGAATAATAGTTGATGTTCTTAGTTGTTAACTTTAACAGTAGACTGTAGCATTTTTATAACTAGTATAACAAGTAGAAGTTAGGTTTATGCTCTTGCTCATCTTTATTCTTTTTTTCAACCCAAATTAAAGAGAAAGAAGCTAATATTTATTGTTGTTGAATGTAGGGAAGGAATACCTGTGCAACTTGCCCATGATGGTTTGAGAGTTGCTATAGACTTGTGATAAGGTAAAGTACTATCCTAAGAATTTAAGCATGCTGATAAAGAAAACATATGGCACTATATATATGCTCATACATCCTCATTCCATCTTTATCCCTTTAATCTTTGTACTTGCATGTGTAAGTGGAACTCATGTTTTCCGCAAATTCACTATCAGCTGTCCTTTACATGTTAAAAACTCGTAGCTTCGGAAATGAAAAATAGTTTTCTAATGCCTGTAGCCATGAAGATTTCAGAAACTTTTCATGATAAACTATCACATCCAGTGAGTGAAAAATGATCCTCAACGAGTGATGCCTTAAAAATATGAGTTACTTTGAAGCTTACCATTTTGTGCGCAAAGGTGGCCGGTATTTTGGCGTTGATGAAAAGATTAAAAATCCTTTTCTTTGATAATATTTTAGCAGTTATATGAGAGGCATATTTTAATTTGAATTCTAGAAAGTTGAAAATTGAATTATGAGACTGGAGGTTTATGGAAAATCATTGAGACATACCCATATTTCCTATTGCTGAGAAGGCTATTGTGTGTGATAGTGATAGGATAGAGACTGCAAATGCAACTGGGGGTGGTGACAAACTAACTTGATTTTGGAGAATTCGAAATTATTTTAAATTGTTTTCTTGATGATATAGCCCTCTGGCAAATCACAAAAGCTGGTTTTGGGGCATTGATGAAGAGAGGGAAAGCATAAATTTTGAAGTTGAATTTGCATTTTTCTTCAAGCTTTTTTCTACTTCTGTATGCAGGTTGAGACATGGACCATTACTCCTAAGGCGGATACGAAATACATGGTTTCCATCCAATTCTGATGGGAAGGATAATCTTGAATCAAATTATTTATAGATAGATGTAGAAGCTCTGTTTTAGGTTGTTTTTTTTTCTTTTATTCCTTTTTCAATAAAGAGGAAGTAAATTTAGAGAGTGGGATTAGCTGTTAGGATTAGCAAAATTCTTTGTAGAAATATCAATCTTGTTTGGAATATTAGTCTGAGAAATTTCAAATTTGACTGTCACATGATATTGTTACTGTTATGCTCGTTTCATGTCAAGTTTAACTTAATTTACTCTATAAAAAAAAGCGTCTCCCGGTGCGTAAGCACTCCTCGGCTATTGCGGGGGTAGAAGGGTGTTTGCACATTATACTTAATTTACTCTATATGCACTTTAAATTCTAAAATGTGGAATCACTATAAATATAGCATACGAACAGACCACCAAAAAATGAACTGTTGAAAGTGGGGATGTTAACACGGTGGAATAGAGATTGATAATTTCATTTTTGTCCATATTTTAAAGGTGGATTAATGTTTTCTCATCATTTAGTAAATATAGATAATTTGTAGCTTTGTTCCCGCTTCTAACAAGGAATGAGTTTTCTGAGAGGATTTCTGTTCCCATTAAAACATGTAACATAAAAAGCAATAAATATATTAAACTATTTTTACTAGCGGAATTTTGACAAAGGGAGTTTTTTTTTTTTTTTTTATAAAACTAGACGCTTTTTAAGGTTTATTTATCTATTTAACTTCTATTTCAATTTTCTTATCAAACTAAATATTTTTACATACTTTTTTCAAATATATCCTTGTCTATCATCATTTTAAACGTTTGTAATTCCCTCTTCAATAATTAGTTTGAAACGTTTAGAATTCTCTTTTCAACCTATTTATTACCATCTTCCTTTTACTTTCACTTTCACCTATTCCGTTTTCGTTTGAGTTCGTTTTCATTCACCACTTTCTATTGTTCTGTTCTTTCACTTTTACTTCACTTTCCATCGTATATTCCATCGTTATCTTATCGATTTTCAATGGCAACGACAATGAAAAGAAAGGACGAAAAAAGGACGAAGAAGAAGGTATGTTTTACTCATACTCATCTGTTTGTTTTGGTTTTTCGCTTTGTTCGACAAAGGATTCAATTTTTACGGTTTGTGAACTTGTCGCATTTGTGGTATTTGCGATGTAAACAAAACGTTTGTACAAAATAAGACAAATGTGACTTACTGTCGTGTGTGAAAAAATTGTTACATTTTAGCTAAACGCGACAGAATTTAACCCTAAATATATTGTCGCACATAAATACGAAAGTTCATTTGTAGCAGGATATGAATCGGTCCACTATATTATCGCACATGAATGCAACAACTTTGCTAGGGAATATATGAAGAGAAAATTTGACGATGCAATTCTTGACGTTTCAGATTGGAGAACATGACATGTTAACTACTGTACTAAAATATCTTCTGAAAAAAGGTGTATCCATGTCCTTTTTTTAGAACATATTTTAGCACAGTAATTAACATGCAATGTTCTCCTATCCAAAACATCAAGGATTATATCACCAACTTTTCTCTTCATAAATTCCCTAGAAAAGTTGGCTGGTATGCATTATAGTGGACCGATTCATATCTTGCTACGAATGAATTGTCTTATTCATGTGCGACAATATGTTTAGGGTTTAATTCTGTCGTATTTAGTTAAAATGCGACAATTTTTTCAAACACAACATTGTTAAAACCGTTTTGTTAAGGTCGCATTTGTCGCATTTTAACTAAACGCGACAATTGCGAAAAAATTAAACCAAAAATACATCTGTCGCATTTACCGTGTTTGTAAAAATTGTGATGATTACGACATTTATTTGAAGCAAGATGCGATAGATGCGGTTATTTGCATTGTATTTAATTTTCATTTCTTTTGCAACATGACTCCTCCAAAAGGAGTAATTCTAAGATTGAATACAACAGTTCATTTGTGGTAAGATACGACCCATGCGACTTATTATTACTATTTGTGGTAATTGCGACCTTAACAAAATGGTTCGAAGTAAAAATTTACGCAGCAGTTACCACAGCTTTGAAGGAGATTAATGAGTACAGTCCAAATGGGAGATACACAGTTCTAGAGCTGTGGAACTTTAAAGAAAGGAACATTCACAGTTCTCTTGGTATTGTGTTAAAGCCCAAACAAAAGGTGCCTGATACTCCTTCTTTCATTATACCTAAGGATGAGCCCTACACTGATGACTTACCAGATTATATGACTCTTATTCTTGAAGGACCAAATTTTCATATGCCTGGTCAGGATGAATTTCTGAAATCAATGCAAGAAAAATGTCTTCGATCATATAAATTTTTTTACTCTTAAGTTTTCTATCATGCAAAAGTTGAAAAATATGTGTAAATCTAGTAAATGTTACTGTTGTAGTAGATGTAAACAAGAGAAAATGTAACAGATTTGGAAAATCCGGTCATAATAGAAATAATTGTGAAGGTATGCTACCAAATAAATGTAGTAGACAAATGTAACATATGTAGTTTGAATTTACATTATATGAGTTCAAATGCGACAATATTCCTTGCTTTCTCATTTGTCACCAATCTATTTAATTTGAGTTCTTTTTGTATCAATTGTCGTATTCTGTATGTCGTATTTTGTATAAAATGCGACTATTGTGATAATATTGTCGTGTTATCTATCAATTGTCACCAATCTCATCAGAATAACCAATCTCATTAGTTCGAGTTCTTTCTATTGCAATTGTCATTTTTGTATCGAAAGCGATATCAAAATTAGTATTTAAGATAAACATTTAAATATACATTCTGGCATACTAAAAATTTCCATTTGAGAAACTAACAAAAATACATGTAAAAATACACTTTCAGATTGCATTAAGAAGTCTATTATGCTATTGACTATCTTTTTACTACTTTCATGATGTTCTTTAATGCCCTTAAAACCTCTTTGGAAGCTAATTTTTTAGTTGATTTCTTATCCCGAGATCCAGATATGGTAGTGAACACACCTCCATTTGCTTCGACCTCCACTATGATGCAGCTCAAGCGATTTTTTCGGAGTAATCAGAAGCTCAAAAAGCGCTTTATGCTCTTGAACACGACACCTTTGTCATACATGGAATCAGCTTCCGCCTTACTCCTGAATCGCTGCTGAATCTAGCAATCACATGAGCATCAGATACAATAGTTTCCTTGTAAATGTAATCATTCTCCGTCTTACTCCTTTTAGAGGAGTCATGCTGCAAAAGAAAAGAGAATTAAATGCAATGAAACCAGTTCGTATCTTGGAAATGTTTGCTTGGAAACATTTTTTTAGAGTCACAATTACCACAAACTGTCGTATTCATCGCACAAATCGTAACTATTAGTTTTGAAAGAATTATCGCATTTAACCTAAACATGACAAATGCGAGAGAAATGATTTGATTATGTCATATTTGTCTTGTTATTGTAAAATATGACAATTCCTTCAAACACGACAATATGTTGTATATGTCATATTTGCTACAAATGTTTTGTTTACATGGAAATCGATGAAATAATGATGGAAAGTACAATGAAAAGTGAATTGAAAGTGAAAGAACAGAACGATAGAAAGTGATGCACGAAAGCAGACTTGTGAAGATAGGTCTGTTGACAAACCGTAAATCCTAAACCCCTGTCGCAGACACTATATAAGTACGACAATGTGTTTAGGGTTTAATCTTGTTGCATTGGTTGCATTTAGGTTAAATACGATAATTTTTTTAAAAGGAAGTTGACGTGTCAGTAGTGATATGAATTTAAGATAATAATTTACTGCTTTGATTACTCAACTTAGAGGCAAGTGTACCCCGTCATCGTCCAGTAATAATTCTGGTTTTAAAGTCCAGGTATCGATCCTACAGAGAAAAATACCTCTACACTATCTAATCTAGGGTTTCAGCGTGTTATAGGTGATTAAATATATTCTAAAATTAAAACCTAAGTTATGCTATACTACTCCTAACTACGATCAATTATCAAACAAACCTTCACAAACGGTATTAATGGGAAAACCAACTGATGTTTTACCGACCTATGAATATAAATGGTGATGAAAACTTATTAACCTAGCAAATAATCAACGAATCAAAACCATGCATGCAACCAAATTAATATTAATGCAAGCTTCCGATAGTTACTCCTACTTTATGAAGCATCTAGGGTAAGATCATCCAAAAGGTCCTCCTAGTTCTATGAATCAGAAAATAAGTACGCTTAAGTTCCGTAGGGGTGTCAATCCTCCCGGTTTTCCAGATACCAATCTGGATCACGTAACAGATATGAATCAAATATATGTTCAAGTTTATGAGGCTATCAATACGCATGCACAATAATTAACCAATTCACAAACACAATTCAGATTACCAATCACAAGTTTGAATTAATAAGGATGGAAGAAAAATAATGAATACAATCACGACAATTGTTTTTAACAGATCACAACTCGAATTAAATAAAAAAATAAGAAAAGAAAATCTTAGGTTAAACTCATTATCAACGCGGTGGACTCCGGCTGACGAAATAATACGTGAAGGAGAACCTCTATAAGAAAATTCACTTACGAACGCAAATTAATTAACCGCAAAAGGGGGAAATTCCAAGTAAACATTTTCAATTGAATAAATCCTGTAATCTGAATACAAAGATGAATAAAAACCTAGCTAGGGTTCTTAACAATAGTTTGAATGATAAAAGATACAAAACAAAGCTTTCTCCAGCTCTATAAATATTTTCCCATCAAAAGCAAATCGAAATAAAATAGAATTCTTTAAGTCTTCTGCGATCTGAGTCATGTTATGTCGTGACCAATAAGTGTCATGACGTGATCAGTGTTTTTCCTCCAATTCCTGAAGCTTTATGTTAATCTACAATTTCTGCCTGTCACGACGTGACCAAGTACTTGTCACGGTGTGACAGGCTATTTCTTGTCAGCTCCTCGTTTCCTACTTCCCTCTTACAATTTTACCCTGTCACGTCGTATCACTCTACCCACCATGATATGACTAACCATTTTCCAGCATTTTCTTCCTTCCATAAGCTCCTGTGCTCCACTTTAACACTCTAACTCCAAAACCTGTCTCTCATAGACACAAAAACTCATAAATGCACCAATTTACAGGAGTCTTAAATATAAATAAACACGAGAGCCCCAAACAGGGGTCAAGCTACATACAACATCCTCCTAAATCTAGTAAAAACCAATAAAAATAAACCAAAGAGCAAAACACATAAAAACACCTAAACACGAGAAAAAAATACCAGAAAACAAGCACGAACATCACCAAATGGTATGAAATATAGTCAAGAATATAAGGTCTAAACTTACCTTATCGACTACCCCCCACTTAAAACCTTGCTTGTCCTCAAGCAAATAATCAAAAACTCAGAACAACAATATTCATTTTTGCTTGAAAACCTAACCCTGACTTGACTATGCCAATTCACCAATCCTTAAGCTTGCATCATAGTTCTCAAAGTCATATGAAACCAACAACTCTTACAAGATACACAATTTCAAGTCTACACAGCTCAAATGAAAAGGAACATTTAGGATTTATATAACTGAATGTAAACCTCACAAGTAGTCGCTCAAAATGCTCTCATTACTGGGTGAATCAAAGAAAACACTCATATAATAATGCATGTGTACATCACATGGCGAACTAATGGAAATCCTAACACAGTCATTGGTAAAAAGGGACAAAATTAGAGAACCTTTTGTAGCTTGCAATATTAGAGGTTAAGGGTCAGGTGTGTCAAAAGTCAATTTTAGGTTTACA
>CAOJCR014738219.1:0-11067 GCA_948330485.1 Euphorbia neoarborescens | reverse complement strand
AACTAAAACTAGATCATAAAACTATCACAAAAACCGAAACCTAATACAAAACCCAAAGTCAGCAATGAAAATGCAGTAGAAAATCCACGAATTATATCAAGAAAAGAGTGAAGGATTGAGGTCAAATCTGACCTCATCAACAGGAAGGAAGAAAAGAAATGCAGTTATTGTAATAGAGACAATCATATAAGAGATTCTTGTTTCAAGCTGATCGGGTACCTCGAATGGCATCCAACATAAAAAAAAAGGAACAAGAAGACAGAATCAAGCTCATAATGCAGTGGGAGTTAACCATCTAAGTTCGGATGAAGGCTCTGGTTTCACTTCTGAAGAAGAGCAAGGTCAAGAAGAAGATAGAAGTTTTGCTTATATGATGCAGGAAATGTACAACATGTATAAAAAGAATAAAAGTAGCAAATCTTGAAACTCCTCTGAATTCAACTTCCGTCAGTAAAAGACAATAGGAGTTCAGTGCATTTGCAGGCTATGCAGGTAAATCTCATGAATTAAATGCTTTTGAATGGATTATTGACAGCGGGGCTATATCACATATGTGCTCCAATTTAAATTTGTTTCATGAATTCACAGAAGTAAAGAAAAAGCATAAGGTGATCTTGCCTGATGGTAATACAAGGGTAGTTACCCATACTAGAGATATTTGTCTATCTGATAAATTGACATTGAGAAATGTTCTTTATATTCCTCAGTTTAAATTCAATTTAATCTCAGTTGGCCAGTTAATAAAGGATGGGAAAGTGGGTGCAATTTTTAAATCTAATCAATGCATTTTGCAGGACCAAGTAACTCTATCAGTTTTGGCAGTGGCTTGGATGAGTGAAGGATTGTACAAGATCACAAGCTCTTCTTTTAATAAAGATGTGTGCAGAAGATTCCATGGGTGTATGCAAATTTCAGAATCAGTAGTATGTAATAAGCCAAATAAAATGGCATCTTAGATTGGGACATGTGTCTACAGAAACTCTATGTCATATTGCAAGCATTTCTTTTAATCCAAGCACTCATTTTTGTGAAGTTTTCCCACTTGCCAAACAAAGTAGATTAATTTTCCCTATAAGTTACACTGAAATAAAGAAATCTTTTACTTAGTTCATATAGATTTATGGGGGCCATATCATGTGCCTACCATGACCGGTGCCAGGTTTTTCCTCACTGTAGTAGATGACTACACCAGAGCCATGTGGGTTTTCTTTGTGCAACAGAAGTCTCAAGTGAGTTCAATGTTGTCCACTTTCTTTAAAATGGTCCAGAATCAGTTTGATGCTAAAATCAAGGCTATTCATAGTGATAATGGCACAGAGTTTTTAAATGAGTCTTGCAAGTAGTTACTGTCAGATTATGGTGTTCAGTATCAAAGGAGCTACTACTATACACCACAACAGAATGGCACAGTAGAGAGAAGGCACATGCATCTTTTGAACATAGCTAGAGCATTATTATTTCAGGCGCACATGCCTAATACATATTAGGGTAAGGCAATAAGGATGGCTACCCATATCATCAACATGCTTACATAAATTTTTTTGAAGTGGAAGACTTCTCATGAATTGCTTTACAATGTTAAACCTCAATATGGTCATTTGAGGGTTTTTGGGTGTCAGTGTTTTTATACTAATAATGTACCGTTCAAAGACAAATTTGCTCCAAGGGCAATCAAAGGTATATTTTTTGGATTCACTCCTGGACAGAAAGGTTGGAAAATACAGAATCTGGACACCAAACAGGTTGTCACTTCAAGAGATTTGTAGTTTTTAAGAAAATAGTGGGCATGTTGCTGTACTCGGGGTTCACCAGACCAGACATTTCATATGCCACAAAACAGTTGGCCCAGCATATGCAAGAGCCCTGTGAACAGCACTTGAAAGCTGCTTTTCATGTACTGAGGTATATTAGAGGAACCATTAACATAGGATTGTTCTATCCTTGTCAAAGCAATTTTCAACTGTCAGCCTTTTCAGATGCAGACTTGGGAAGATGTTCTACAACTAGACGATCTCTCACAAGTTATTGAATTTTTTTGGGGTCTTCAATTGTATCATGGAAGATGAAGAAGCAAACAAAAGTTAGTAGGTCTTCAACGAAGCTTGAATACCGAAGCATGGCCGTTACAACTTGTGAGATTAGGTGGATCAGCTACATGTTACAAGATTTTCAGATTACAGTATAGACTCCCATTAATCTGCACTGTGACAATCAAGTAGCCATGGCAATTGCTCGCAACCCAGTGTTCTATGAACGGACTAAGCATGTAGAGATCGATGCTCATTTAGTTTGAGAAAGTGTTGAAGTAGGTTTTATCACAACAAGTTCCATTAATACAAAAATGCAGTTGGCAGACTTGTTCACTAAACCAATTACTGCAGCTCACATGGCACCAGCTTTAGCAAAAATGGGTGTTGTTCACATTGAACATTCAAAATAGAATGTTCATTGTGAGGGGCGACTGTTGGAAGAAAAGAACACGTGGAATAAGATAGAGAAGGAGGTTATAGAGGATTAGTTGTTTGGTTATTTAGTTGTTAGAAACTGTTAAGAAGTTGGTTAGGCTGTAACAGCTGTTAACAGCTTACAACAGTTTTTCCTTCTTTTTTCTTTTTCAATTAGCAGACTAGTACTAGTATAAATTGATGTAATGTGATTCGTATGATAATAAGAGAAGAGATTATTCAGTTCTCTTTCACTATGCGGAAGCGGAGAGTCGAACTCAGGATCTGAGCTTTACTATCCATCAAGCCATCAACTGTTTACCACTTGTACCAATCCTCGCTAGTTAAAAAAATAATTTTACATGAGAAATAGAATTTTATAAAAGAGAAATAGAGATGTATTAACCATGCTAATAATTTAACTAATGTTTTATTGATTTTAATAAATAACCTTAAAAACTTTATATTTATGTCCAGAGGAGTAATGCAGAATATACTCAAAGTAATGCAGTTGAAATTTTTTATAATAGAGTGGATTATTTGGACTTTTTCCGGTCAATAATAAATAATAATACCAACCTTGAACTCTACATTCATAAAAAAATAATAATTGTTAAAATTTCATATCGTTAAATTATGAGTATATATTGTTTCTTGTATTGTTGAAGTAAATCTGTTGGCTTTTGTTGACATGGTATCATAGCTGTGTGAACAATCACGAGTAAATTCGATGATAAAAATACTATAAATTTCACACATGCAGATAGACTTGAGAGCGAGGGGAGTGTTTAGATCCCACATTGTTGGACTATAGGAGTACCAAAGGCCTAATTAACTCCAAAAGGTACTTCAAGGTACTTTAAAACAGAAACAAAAATAAGATTATTGATTCCCACTCCATCTCACTTCATTAACATTCCTAATCTCAACAACATAAATAACAATAACAATATACTCTTATTATCTAGAAATTTTGAAATTCCAATAAATAATAATTTTTCAATATAAATATTGTTTATGAGTTAATTAGTGGTTGAAAAATTCAAATTATACATTG
The DNA here is from genome assembly GCA_948330485.1 of Euphorbia neoarborescens. Taxonomy (NCBI): domain Eukaryota; kingdom Viridiplantae; phylum Streptophyta; class Magnoliopsida; order Malpighiales; family Euphorbiaceae; genus Euphorbia; species Euphorbia neoarborescens. The sequence continues at coordinate 7,566 of CAOJCR014738219.1, read as the reverse complement.
GCAAGCCTCGATGCAAAACTAAGTGAACAAAAAACGTTTAAAATGAGCCCTCGAAATTCTAATATCCAGTATCTTTAAAAGCACCCAATATTTTTCGCATATTTGTTGCATTTTATTAACAATTCTACAATCTAAGTGAAAAATTCATATGTATGTAGGTGACACTATTTTATGATAATTTGTTATTCATTTAGAATATATTCCATGAGAATAGCTTTCAACTATACATAGTATATTAAAGCGACATGTTGAAATCTTTGAATGAATAAAAACTAAAAAGCATTTTTTCTTTACATTTAAGTACACAATTTTTAAAAACTAAAATCCCTCTAAAAGATTTTACTTGATTTTTTTCTTTGGCCTCAACTGCAAAGGAGAAAAACCAACTCATAGTTGTTTAATTTATCATAAATGTTAAATTATACAAATTAACATCATCATAACTATTAGAGTAATAGTAAATTCCTCACCATAAGAAGAAAATAACAAAAGAATAACGTAATTGCTACGACCACATTTCTTCTTATGACAGTTCACAGCCTAAGCACAACACCTTTATAGCCTATTAAGAAATCACCACTGAAATTAATGGAGAATGACACAACCTACAAAATTTTCCTATTTAAATGAGGTTTAGTCATCCGAAAAGTCTTTAGAATTTTTTAAAAGAGAAGGGAACATTCTAGAATAATAAGAAGATATGTAGAACATGAGAATATTCTATAATAGTATGAAGACTTTATAAATATAGAATATTTTAGAATTTTATGGAAAAATGTAAAATATGTACATAAGTACAGAATGATGTAGAATATTCCAGACACTTAATGGTAGCTATAGAATAAAATCAATCCTCACCATCTATTGAGGAGGTGGAAGCCTATAAATGCCTTAAGGATCTCATTTTGTAACTATCAAGCAGAAATAAAGTGTTATCAAGTAATATAAGCTTTCCAAGCTTCCTTTAAAATAAAATTATTTAACGAAGTTCTCCACATATTTTATAATTGGCATCAAAGCAGGAGGTCAGGGATCGACAATCGAGTGCATTTGGGTTTACGATCCGGGATCGTACTGTATGAAGTATTGTTAGCACACAGTCTGGAACTATGAAGATTATGGTTGATATGACTACCTTGGTAAGCACTCTTGATATACTCAATACTAACAATTTTAGTACATGAAGTACTTGTATGGAATTTTACCTGCTCGGTTAAGATTTGTGGGAGATCATTGGAGGAAGAGAGACCTCACCTCCAACAAACGAAAATGACTTTAAAAAATGGAAGGTCAAATCCAAAGACATGCATGATTTATCCATCTCGATGGAGGATGATTTGATGTAATGGATCAAGGATGCAAAAACTCTAAAGGAAGAATGGGAAACTCTTATGGATTATTTGTAAAAATGAATGATGATAAACTCTAATAGCTCGGAAACCAGTTATTGTCTGTTGATAGCATACAACTAGCACCCTATTTTCCTAATATAAATGTTTATTTTTTACATGTTTCCATGATTCATTTGCATGATTTTAATTCATTTTCCTTCCCTTTCTATATAGAAGCACCATAGTTAGGTTAGAATTGTAAAAATGTATTTATTTCGATATTATGGTTGCTTGTGCTTAATTTCAGTATTCTTTTGTGGCAAATTTTATTAGGTCGTGTTTGGAGTAGGAACTCAGGAGCGTCAAAAACACTCAAACCCGGATGACATAGACCCATATGGAATCCAACCCTTGGAACTTTCCTTACCGAGTGGAATTTAGTCCCAGGCGCCCAAGGATCTGGGTCAGCGAAAAGGACACGGCTCAGCACCTTCTTATCTGGTACATGCATAATTGTTTTCTCGGGAAGTTGAAAGCTGCTATCCGGCCTCACTATTGAAAGCCGTGAGAGAACCAAGGAAAGGACCTGCATGAAGCAAATGAAATCATATTGGGTGTGTGTAACAGAAAAGAAAAGCTCATCATCAGAAGCACGCCAAATATGGAAAGAAAAGATAATGGCCTCTTACTGATGTGGACTACATTTTCACCAACTTGGAAAGGCCATCATCACCTAGACCTGACATAGATGGGATAAATTCCTCAAATTAAGGGATTTGGTAGGAAAAGCTATTTACCACTTGTTTGATTTGACATCTACTTTTTTGGATATATATACTTTAAGTCAAATTTTTTTGGGATCTAACATATCTCATCTATCAATCTATCTATCCATTATTCATTTTTTTAGAAGCTTTTGGGAAGCTCTTTACCATCTTCATCTTCTTCACCATTCCACCTTCTCCAGTTGTTCATCATCTACCTTCCTCCATCCTTCCCCATAGAGGCATCATCATTTGACTATCTTCAACATCAAGAGGAGGACACATCTGCTGGTTTGCTCTACCCTTGCTCTTTTCTCTCTTGTATTATTGTAGTTTTCATTTTATGATTATCTTTGTTTCTTTCAACCATGTGTAACTAACTCCCCGTGTGGATGATATTCTTTTGACTATGGTTTTTGAGCATTTATAGTTATTGGTTCTTTTTAAAAGTATATATTGATTGGATTTCCTATGCTAATGTTTTGTGATAATATGGCTTGGCTTGCCGTATTATTTGCAATGATTTACTAGTTTCTACGAGAGTGTAAGCTAGTAAGAGATCACCATAGTAGAATCTCAAGACTTCAAGAAGGTTAGAGATAATGCTTCTTGACTCTAGAATGGTTAGTGGAGAAGCCATGCTTAATGCTTCTAGTCAAGCGCCAAGGTAAGGCGAGAGTTAGGCCTAAAAGACTTGACTAACGAGGGTAATCATCCTAGAGATAGGTTTTTATCTGCTGAATCCACCATCAATAAACATGTATATATTTTCCAACATCTAAGGTGTTCATGACTGTTATTCAACCAGATATCACCCATGCATTTCGCTATTTGTTTTCTTCACTACACTCGTCGAGCACTCACCCAAAAGTTTCTCTTCATTTTATGTTTTATTTTTTGTACTTAGTCTTTTATTCCTTGACCCAAATGATTTATACCATTCATCACACACTTGCACTCAATACTCTTCCTAACACGCCGAAGTTCCTGTGTTTGACCTTGGATTACCTAAGTCATTGACCGGGTGGACCTCAAGTAAAATATTTATAAATTTGGAACGACCAGATTTTGGCGCTATTGTCGGGGACTACAGTTTAAGTGTCCGAATCTATTTTAGTTTAAGTGTGGTTTATTTCTTTTGCCCTGTTTTATGTTTTTTACCGAGTGGTGACATTTTAACTTTTACCTTTGTTTATTTTTGTCTTTGAAGCCATTCAGTACTATCTCTTGGAAATTTTCATACACAGATCACGAAGTAATCAAGACTTGGTGCCTTTGATCCAGAAATTGAATAGACCTTGTGAAATTTGCAAAGGGAACCGTAAGTCCGAGCCAACCTATGTCTTTTAGGTCTGTAAGTACATCCAGTGCCCAAGTACGTAGACCATCCGTCCAGAGTAGAGCAATATCCAGTTCAAGACATGGCTCTACCACCCAGGAGAACTATAGCCAATTATTCCATGCCAGCAATAAGAGCTAATTTAGGAGCAAATGTCATGCCACCAGTAGCAGAAGGAGATTTTGAGAGCAAGATGAGTACAATTTCTATGGTGCAGCACAATACTTTTCATGGAAGACCGGGTGAGAATCTTTACTCTCACCTTGTAAATTTTGACATTGTGTGCGAGACTTTTCGGATCGCCAGAGCATCCGAGGATATAATCAAATTAAGGATTTACCTATTTTAACTATGGGACGATGCACAAACCTAGTTAAGGAGCCTATCTCTTAATTCTATCACCGCTTAGGAACAACTGAAACAAGCCTTCCTTCACAAGTACTTCTCGCCTCACAAGATTGCCAGACTAAGGAATGCCATTACAAGTTTCAGGCAGCAAATGGGAGAATCATTGTACATCTTTTGGGAGAGATTTAAAGATTTGCAAAGGCAATGCCCTCATCACAACATGAAAAATTAGCATCTCATGCAAGTTTTCTATGGGGGTATATTCGATGAAGACAGAAATATGCTGAATGCCAATGCTAGTGGGAAATGGATGACCATGATGGCAGAGGAATGTATGGAGCTAGTTAAGGAGTTAGGTTCTCAGAGTTTTTATGGGTATGAATCATTGAGAGATGTTGGTAGAGGCAGAGGAGTTTTAGAGCTGGATTCTATCCATATGCTCGGTGCCAAGATTGAAGCATTGACCAAAGTACTTGGGAAATAATCCATAGAGAAAGTTGACCGACTGACCAATACACTGAGTGCCTACAGCATGTGTGGTGGTCCTCACGCCTATAAAGAGTTCCCATTGAGCATGAGTGAAGACGTCAGCTTTCTTCAGGGGCAACCGAATCAAAGGATCCCTCAAGGGAATTATAATGGCATCCTCAATATCAATATCTAGGTTTTTCATGGTCCAATCAGTCATCCACCCTCAACCTGCCTCAACAAAATAGACTACCCATTTCACCCAGATTCCATCCAAGTGCAAGATATCAGGAGCCTCATCAACCATACCAAGCACCCATTTAGCAATATCAAATGCCTCAGTAAAAGTATCAGCATCTTCCTCCACCAAAAGATGATCTAAGGAGCTTAGTAGACACATTCATTCGGGGTCAGTTAGATGTTAATACCAATACTGACAAAAGGATAGCTGGAATAGAAAGCAAGATATATTAACTTCTGGCTCACAACAAGGTCATAGAGAATCAAATTGCCCATCAAGCAAGCTCGTCAAATACAAGAACCTATGGGTAATTCCCGAGTTAAGATAAGCCGCCCACCAAGGAGAACTATAGTACCATCACTTTGCGATGTGACAAAGAAGTTAAAATCCCACTCCCCAAGCCACCCAAGAAGGATGCAGCCAAAGAAAAGCAAGTGAAGGAGAAGGACCCGAATCAAGTATAGGCATCCATCCCAGCACCAATAAAAGAAGCCAGACTGCCCAAAACTGACAAGCTATCCAGACCCGGTACAGATAGCCTTGAGGTAGACCTTTCTACTGTAACGTTTCCATAAAAATAAATCAGGAACAAATTGGTTAAACAATTTAGGAAATTTTTGGACTATATGAAGGAAATTGCCGTTACTTTCCATTTTTTGATGTATTGCTTGATATGCCTTCATAGGGTAAATTTCTCAAAGATATTATAAATCATAAGGACAAGCTCCAAGACCCGAGCATGGTGGATTTCTTGCATGAAGCCCCCGCTTTCATGAAAAATATGCCCAAAAGTGTAAAGATCCAGGTTCATTCATGATTCCTTGCATTATTGGTGGCTCCACCTATGAGCGTGCCCTTTGTGATTTAGGAGCTAGTGTGAGCCTCATGCCCTATTCCATTTTCACAAATTCATGCATAGGTGAGCTCTGGCCCACAAAAGTTATCTTATCCATGGCAGATAAAAGTCTTAAGTGCCCTTGGGAATGGTAGAGGATGTGCCCACCCGAGTGGGGAAATTTGTGTTTCCTGCTGACTTCATTATAGTGGATATGGAGGTAGATAAGGATATCCCTATTCTGTTTGGACGTCTATCCTTACCTCCTGCTGGGGCTATAATTGACATGCGAAAAGGTAAAATCTCTCTAGAAGTAGACAGTGAGACCATAGAGTTTGATGTGCATAAGATTATGCAAAAGACAATTCCATTTGAGAATATATGTAGGATTGACAACCCTGATGTCATTGACTCTTGTGTGCATGATATGCTTGATTTTTATTTGAAAAGAGATCCTATGTATGTTGACCTGTCCAAAAGTGATGGTCTTGAACATGAGAATTCTGAACCTATGGAATGTGCCAAAATGCTGGATACTTCTTCTTATATGCCCAACAATAGAATCTTTACGAGGTATGAACCCTTGAGAAGAGACAATGATCCTATGCATTCACCTGAGCCAGGTGAGTCTCAATTGGAGTTAAAGCCACTGCCCTCCAATCTTAAGTATGCCCAAATTGACCAAAATAATGCTAAACCTATAATTTTTAATGCTTCTTTGTTAACACCTTAAGTTGAATCCTTATCTGATGTATTGATTGAGCAAGATGGTATCCTAGGTTATTCTATCCATGACTTGAAGGGTTTGAGTCCGTTATTATGCATGCATCACATTCATCTAGAAGAGGATAATAAGCTATCTATAGAAGATCAAAGACGGCTCAACCTGACTTTGAAAGAGTTAGTCAGGAAAGAAGTCATTAAACTTCTTGATAACGGTATTATTTACAGTATATATGATAGTGAATGGGTCAATCCTGTGCAGGTTATCCCTAAGAAAGGTGGCATTACTGTTGTTCAAAATGAGTCAAATGATCTGGTGCCTATCAGAACTGTCATAGGGTGGAGAATGTGTATAGACTATAGGCGGGTGAACAAGGCCACTAGGAAGGATCATTTCCCCTTAACATTCATGGACCACGTGCTAGAACGCCTTGGAAAATTTAATTTCTTTTGCTATCTAGATGGTCTAAGTGTTTTTTATTAAATCTCTATCCACCCGGATGACCAGGACAAGACTACCTTAACATGTCCTTGCGACACCTTTTCTTTTAGAAGGATGTCACTTGGTCAGTGTAATTCCCCCACCACATTTCAACACTGCATGTTTAGTATCTTTAGTGATTTGATTGATCACCGTGTAGAGGTATTTATGACGATTTCAATGTATACGGTGATACCTTTGACACTTATCTTGCCAATTTGTTTAAGGTTCTTAACAGGTGTAAGGAGCACGAACTGGTGCTGAACTGGGAGAAATGTCATTTCACGGTCTAAGAAGGTATTGTCTTAGGCCATTTGGTATCTAGCAAGGGAATTCAAGTCGACCGAGCCAAAGTGGAAGTGATTGAGAATCTACAACCGCCAACCTGTGTCAAAGACAAAAGGAGTTTTCTCGGGCATGCTGGTTTCTATAGGCAGTTCATCAAAGAATTTTCTAAAATTGCCAAACCATTTGCAATCTTCTTACAAAGGAGACGGTTTTTGAATTTGATGATGCCCATCTCTTAACATTCTACCTTCTTAAGAACGCCTTGATATCTGTGCCCATTTTGCAACCGCCCAGGTGGGATCTCCCTTTTGAGATTATGTGTGATACATCTAACCATGCAGTAGGTGTAGTCTTAGGACAGAGAGCAGATGGCAAGCCTCATGTGATTTATTATGCCAGTAAAATTCTAGACAATGCTCAAATTCAGTACACCAATACTGAGAAAGAACTTCTTGGTATTGTCTATTCCTTTGACAAACTTCATTCTTACTTGGTGAGGCAAAAGGTGATAGACTTTTTGGATCATGCTGCCTCGAAGTATTTGTTTAGGAAGAAGGATGCCAAGCCACAGCTAATAAGATGAATGCTACTTCTCCAAGAGTTTGACTGGGAGATCTGGGACAGGAAGGGGACTGAGAATTTAATGGCCGATCACTTATCTTGGCCTAATAGAGATGTATTAAAGGAACAAGATGACGAGCTCCCGATTCGGGATGAATTCGGAGGAGAAAATGTGATGGCCGTATAT
>CAOJCR014737258.1:0-15125 GCA_948330485.1 Euphorbia neoarborescens | reverse complement strand
TTGAGTTTGGAATTTGGACTTTACTTTTTTTTAGAGATATGTTTTGTTTGGATTGTTTTGTGAAGGAGATGTTGTCTTGTAGATCTTTTTGAATCTCTTTTAGAGATATATTTATTACTATTAAAAAATTATTGATTTTTCATTTTAGCATTTAGATTATGCATGTGTAAGTGTCATGAATTTTAATAATTAATAGTATTTTGTGAATTATGGAATTTTAAGTTAAAATAATAGCAAAATAATATTGGTTGAGTGTAATGTAAAAAAATTGAAATGTTTAATTTCGGTTTTTATCGGACAAAACCGATCCAAACCAAAATATTTCAGTTTTAACCGAACCGAACCGAAATAAAATTTGGTTCGAATCGGTTTGTAAAAATATAAAAATTTCGGATCGGATTTTTTCAATTCGGATCGGTTCAATTTTTGAACCGAATCGGTCCATGCTCACCCCTAGTTGTGTCATTTAAAATGTTTTTTTTGGTCCCACAACACAAAGGCGGCAGCCACAATTGGAAAGATCCGACGTGTTGGACATAAAGAAAAGAGAGAAAAACTTCTCAACTTGAGAGCTTACTTCTATCTCTTGAAGACCACCTTGTTTTCTGTCATCCTCTTCATCATCTTTTCCATATTTTCCTTCTTCTTTCCATAACCACAAAAGCATCAAAACACTCTTCAAACACTCACTAAAAACCATCTTGCTTTTAGACTTTGGAAAGCTCCTAACATCAAAAGAGGACACTTGGTTTGGGTTTTCGGGTTTCATCGGGTGCACCAGAGCAAGCTCGAATTTTCTTAACACTCAACTTGTGGATTCTTAACGGATAATCTAGAGCCATAAACCTTTGTTTTCTTCATTTTTGCCGTGTAAATGTATCATCTTTGCATGTTTTTAAGTTAATTTCATTTTTTTGTACATAAAGCATAAAACGAACTAAAATCGAAACTTTGATCGGAAGAGTGGAAATATCCTTAAAAAAACGGATAAATATAACTAAGTTAACACTTTTATGACCTTTGGGACTTACCCTTGCTGTCTTGGAGATTTTTGGATAATAATCGGACTAATGAACCCAAAAACGGACAAAAAAGGATTAAATGAATATAAAGGGCTTTTTGAACACATAAACTTAAAAATGTGAAATTTAATCCTAAAATGACACATTAACTTTGATATTATTATAAAAAAAATGCTTAAAACTGGATCCCGAATTAGCCGAGATAATTTCACATTTCCGATCTAAGCTTCAAAGTTTTTCTTTAAAGAAAAAAGAAAAAAAAAGAGAAGAAGAAAAAAATTGTTGTCAAGAGCAACGGATTTTTTCGGTCGCTGAATCCGCAACTAATTATCTTATGTCAGCTGTGCCTCTTTCATGTTTAGCGACCAACTTTCCATTTGTCGCAAAATCCGTTGTTAAAGCTGAAAAATGTTTTTTTACTTGTTTCTTATTCAATTTAATTTTATTTTTAATTTTTTATAATCATTTCTTTTGTGCATCAAATAATTTTAATTTTATGCTATTTTGATTTTAAATATTACATGATTTATTTTATTTCTATTATTTCACCATAAACCTTTTTTATTTATAGTACCACTTTATCTCATTTATCTTTTTTATACAAAAAAATAAATCTTCGTTTTCAAAATGTTTTGATCAAAATCAATTTCCTTCATGCATTATTTATTTATTATCAACATTTGTTTATCTTGAATTATACTTATTTATTGTAATTATATACTTATGTGAATATTTTTGTTGAATATTTTTGTGTTTAAAATTATTTTTGCATGTGTGACCTAGATTTAATTTTTGCTATTTTGTGCTAGTATTAAGAGACCCGGCTAATGTCGGAATTAGGGCCGCTAGCACCATTCCACAACGGGAATCCTTTTTCGGATGCCCGTCTGGTAAAAATTTCATTTCCATAACTAAAATTGATCCAAAAACATTTCTAAAATAACTATCACCACAATGCCCATCCTAAAATGATAAAAAATATTTTCGGACCGTCACGAGACCATCTTACTGTCTAAACCGTTTGATCCGACTAACCGAGTTAGAATAAACGTCCCCCTAAATAAATGATCCCGAGCTATCGTATCTCTCCATTGTCAATGCATGTCTATTTCAAGTCTGATGTGTGCAATATGTTTAAATTCAATGTTTATGCATGCTTTAAATTATACTTGATGAATGTTCCCCCAATCCCAATTCAATAAATGTACCCCGCAGTATAGCTTGTTTGAATGGGTTTTAGATAATGTGTAAATTCAATGTACCCCGCAGCATGCTTTAAATTTGCTCCGTTATAAAAAAAATTTGAATTTTTATAGCATCGTTATACAAAAATAGGACTGTGAATTTTTTTTTGTATCAAAGAGGTCTCTGTGTTTTTTTTTTCTTTTTCATTTCATACATACAATAAGTGTTAAGAATCCCATGGACATCCATTTTATAAAAAATAAGAACGTGAATTTTTTTTGATAATGGAGTAAAACCACAGGCAGTCGTTTGATACAAAAAAAATCCACAGTCATCCTTTTGATAAAAGGTTAAACCCCAAGGCACTTTTTTAAACTTTACCCATAAAAATACTTTGTTTCCAAACGTTGACGAGTTTCTAAAATGTCTTTTAAAAAAGGATGAGTAGATGTCTTGTCCAATACTGATCTCTAGATCATGGTTTTGGATTCGAGCTTAGGATCCAAAAAATACCGTGAATTAATTCTCGGTAGAGCTTGGAACCGGGGTAACAACTCCAAACATCGTTTTTTAGAGATTCGGGTTTGAAAATCCTCTAAAAACATTTGAAAATCCTCTAAAAACATTTTCATGTGTCAAAATTAGTTTTCAAAGTAAAAAAACCTTAAGCCCCATTCATACGCATTTTAAGTTAAGGAATTTCTTCAAGGAAACCTTATCTCGCTTCCAAGGCGAAAGGTGTTCGTAAAGGAATAAACCTTAAGGAATCGTTCGGTTTTCAAAAAACCATTTTCAAAAATAAAGTTTTATATTCATGGTTTATATGAAATTTCTAAGCCTGCATTTATATGCGTGTTTCGTATGAGATGTTCTTCCTCCGAAAACCTTAAGGTCACTTCTAAGGTGAAAAGTGCTTTGTAAAGAATTCTTTTATCTGCTTAGAAAATCTTATTTAGAAAAAGGAACAAAACCATTAATCCTTTTTCAAAAACATTTTAAAAGTTCTCCCACTTACAAAGTGTTTTCTCTAGCAGTGAAACACTCTTCCATCCGTATTTTACTGGCTTTGGTGATGGTTGGATAAGGAGCTGGTTTAGATGGATGTAAAGATTGCATTTTTACATGGAGACCTAGAGGAGGAAATCTATATGGTTCAACGTGAAGGATGTAAAATTGTTGGGAAAGAAAATATGGTCTGTAGACTTAAAAAGTCATTGTACGGATTAAAGCAATCTCCAAGGCTGTGGTACAAGCGTTTTGACAAGTTTATGGGCAGAAGTACACAAGAAGCAAGTATGGTCACTGTGTGTACTTACGCAAGCTGCTAAACGAATCTTTTATATATCTTCTTCTTTATATTGATGATATGTTGATAGCTTCCAAGAACCAAGAGGAAATTAAGAAATTGAAGGCTCAATTGAATGAAGAATTTGAAATGAAGGATCTTAGTGAAGCAAAGAATATTCTTGGCATGGAGATAAGCAGAAATATAAAATTGGGAAGACTTTGTTTGACTCAAAAGGAGTACCTGAGAAAGGTGCTAAAGCGTTTTAACATGAATGAGTAGTCAAAGCCAGTTAGTACTCCACTTGCTTCTCATTTCAAGCTCAGTGCAGAATTATCTTTGAAGGATGCATCAAAAGAAGTATACATGTCAACAGTACCATATACAAGCACAGTTGGTAGCTTGATGTATGCTATGGTGTGTACGAGGCTTGGAATTTCACATGTAGTTGGGGTGGTGAGCAGGTATATGCACAAACTTGGAAAGGTGCATTAGCAAGCTATGAAATGGATTCTACAGTATATTCTGATACTATGGATGTTGGTTTGGTATATCAACTAGATAAAGGTAGTCAATTTGCAATTGGATATTGTGATTCCGAATATGCTGGAGATTTGGACAAACATCGATCAACTACTAGTTATGTTTTCACTTTGGTAAAAGCACCGGTGAGTTGGAGGTCTACATTACAGTCAACAGTTGCTTGGTCTACAACAGGGATAGAGTATATGGCTTGTACGGAGGTTGTAAAAGAGGCAAATTGGCTTCAAGGGTTGCTAGGAGAACTGGGGATTCGAAAGAAGCACATCAAGGTGCATTGCCATAGTCAGAGTGCTATCATGTTGGCTAAGAATCAGGTTTACCATGCAAGGATGAAGCATATTGATGTTCGTTACCACTTTATATGGGAGATTCTCGAAGAAGGTTGATTTGTTATCCAGAAGATTCGAAACATGGAGAATCCTACTGATATGTTGACAAAGGTTGTAAATACGGCCAAGTTCCAATACTGTTTGGACTTGATCAACATTGTTAAAAGTTAAAGACTGCATTTGAAGACACTGAGAAGTTGAGAGATTGGAAGATGTGGAATTCAAGGTGGAGATTTGTAGAGTTTTGAATCCCGCATTGGGAAAAAAATAAGGGGAATGGTAAATCCTATTCATATAAATTAAATCCTTCGTTAGCTTATTACTTATCACATAATTGACATTCTCTTTCTTAAAGCAATTGATTTTAACTCTTATCTTTATAATTAATATTCAAGTAATATTAATTAATAGTGTCCGAAGATGTAGACATAACTGGCCGAACCTCATTAAATTTCTGGTGTTCTATTATTTATTCAATAGTTGTTTATCGGGTATAGTTGTGGTAGGTTATTATGCTATTAAATTACATGTCTAGGTAAATTCTGTCTACGGAAGTTTGGTATTTAAGCGGTCCATTTGTGATCCACCTCCCTTTTCTAGGAATTTGCATGGTGTGATTTTTTGGTGCAATAATATACCCTTTTATTATGTTAACGCCTGAATCCTTACGCAACATTAAATTAGGTGGCCATAAACTAATTAAACCATGTCATTAATGTCTATAAAATCAAAGCAAGTTAATTTAAAAATTGGGTAATTAAAAATAGATTAATTTTGACATTTAATTCATAAGTTACGATAAAAAGAAAATTATTTAAAATTATTTAAATATGTCATCTTTTTTAAAAGAAAATTTCATCAATATAATCAATTCAACTCTAATAAAATACTGTAAAAAAATTATTCAAATATGTATTTGTTGTAGCCTAAGTACAATAGTGAATTTATGATATGAGAATCTTGCAGAGTTTATCCTTAGTGATTAATAGTTACCGAGTATCTGTTGTAGTGAGGGAAGGTGTTCTTCCCATAAACACTTCGATACTTAAATTAGTTTCTGTAGCAGCAGTCCTTTTTACTCCCAAAAAATGTGATTCCCTTTTTTTATCAAATGGATAGCTATTTATAGCTTTTCTGTATAAGGATAAAGTCATGTTTCACGTTCCTGATAACTACTATATATGATCTTATATACTCCCTTCATTCTAAAATAAATGACTTTTTATGATATAAAAAAAATTCTGTTTAAATGACGTTTTAGACTTTCAAGAATACTTTACAAATATATTTACACATGATGGTCCTAAGATGACTTAGAGATACACTAGAAGGTGTGAATAGTATACAAAACGGTTTATAATCAATTTTAATATTTTCTTTCGAAAACAGAAACTAGAATGAAATATAATTCAAATGTAGAAACGTTTAGTTTAATGCTTTTGAAAATAAGTTAATATAACCTTTAAAAAGATCAAAATACACTTTGAAAAAGATAAATGACACAAGAGAATTTATCCTGATTCGAACAACTATCCTACTCCAGTCTCTAAGTACACAACCTGAGATTTCAACTAGTTAACCCCTTTTAGGCAGAGATTAAGCCTGCAATTATTTTTTACGATTTCAAATAACAAACTCAATATTTTTCAAGTAAGAATATCAAAATCTCTACTGATACTTTTTCTTAAGTTTAAGTGCCAAACTTTTTCTTTGTTACTTTATAGCTCAGTAACTAACTCTACTAATGCTTTTTCAAAACTCAAGCACTAAACTTTTAGACATATGATTTTGAGATGAAGGTGAATAGAGTTAACACCACTTTGTTAACAAGAAGACTCCCTCTGAGTTCAAGACACAATATGATTTATCAACTATTGCACTTGTGGGATTTCTTCTTGAATTCACTTGATTTTACTTCTTTGAATGGTGATTATCTCTTGTGATTACATTGCAGAAGCTTGTCTTATGAATGATTTGAGATTGTATTGCTTCTCTTCTTCTTTTTCTTTGAAAATTTTAGATGTATATGAAATGCTCTCTTGATCTTTGAATGTATACACAATCTCTTCTCTTTTGTTTGAATTTTACTCTTTGAAATTGAATTGATTTCTCTTGTATATCTTCACCACCCTCTTAGAATCAATTTGATTTCTTTTTATAGGCAAATGATAGGTAGTCGTTTGAAGTTGAAGAACCAAATCTTGAATTTGAATTATGACTGTTTGAACTTGAAGAGTCAAGATGAGGGTTATTTTTCTTTTGATGTACATCATGATCTTGTTGCCATTTTGAGAAGCGGTGGAATTTCAAAATCAATTTTGAGTTGGTGGTTCCACTTTTGCTTTATTTGATAGCATCCCAATCTTCATTTTCTTTGATTATTTGTTGATAGAAACAAGGACAAACTTAAAGGAGAAAGTTAGTGAGCATTTGAAATTTGTTTTCCAAAAAGAATGAATCCTTTAATTTGTATATATCCTGTTGATATAAGAAACAAAGACCAAGTTGAGTGGACAATTGGAATTTTGTGGGGTCAATCTCTTTCCTTTCTTTGATCTGTATATTCTGTTAAACATAAACAAAGAATAAAGTGAAAGACCAAGTTTGATATGTCAGTTAGAATTTGTTTTCCAAGGAGTGAATCTCTTTGTAATACTTTTTCCTTTACCTCTTCGTTATAAAAAATATGTATTAAAGATGCATATGGTAATTACAAAGAATAAGTATAATTCCTCTTCATTCATCAGTGTATGAATTCTTCTTATTTTTAAAGAATCATTTTTAGTTCATAAACAATAATGAAAACTTATTCATACAGATGATAATAAGTATAATTAAGTGTATAAAAATGCATGACACTATGTTCATTATCAAAGTTTTGTGAAACATCAAAATCAGAGATTAGAGTTCATCAATCTCCCCCTTTTTGATGACGAACAAAATTTTGATAAATAGTGTTTTCTTTTGAATCTTTGGGTAATAAGCAGTAAAGTAAAAAAATAGACAGATTTAAGAAGTACCTGATTCGTATGTATTCATTCAGTATAGCAACATGCTTTTGTAAACAACAGAACCAAATAGGCAGATCCTTTATATCAGTAAACAAATCATTGTAAACATACCATTTCTCCCCCTTTCATTAAAAAGGAAAGAGTAGAGAGAAAAGTGTAGCAAGGATCAATTAGCAATGAGCAGTTCATATTTTAGCTTTTAGCATGAAACAAAAGTTTAGTAAGTTTTTAAGGAGAACAGCAGAGTAAGATTCGAAGAGTCAACACAAAAGTATCAACTGTAGACAAGCAGTAGAGTACATAAAAAAATTCAGTATTAGATTATATGTTAAATGGTGCTGTGTATATATTTTTTAGTAGCATATCATAGCAGTATAGAGTTGACACTTGCAAAAGTTCATTTGAATGCATCATAATAGATAGTAAGGTTTGCAACAGTAAGGTTTTAAGGCTATAGAGCATAAACAACATCACAAAATAGTAAGATTTATCCAGCATTTTATACAGATAATATAGCAGCTTATGCAAACAAAAACTAGAGTTTACACAGAACCTATACATAACAGATGGACAGATTCAAGATAGAATTTTGCTGATAGCTATTTATTTGTTGGGATGAATGTTTCACATATCAGATCAAGACAGACAAGTTTGGTAAAACACCACAAGAATGTACGTTAAAACGAATAGCAAAAATCAGAGTATCATATGAAACAGAGGGATTCATATTGGCTGTCAAGAATAAGCTTTTGCAAAAAGAAACAGACCTAAGCATAGTCAGTGACAATTTTCCAATGCTATTTTAGAGTCAGTAACATTTTTCTAAGCATACTAGATTTTATGTTCAAACCAATATCAGAAACACTGCAGCAGAACAGTATATCAGAAGAGAGATGCACAGCAAGCAGTGACATAGATCATTGGGTCATACAAGTGTAGTCAAGTGGAGAACAACCTGAAAAACTTATGATGAATTGGGCATGATAGCATTAGGAGGTAGAAATTCAGTAAATTAAATGCATAGCTGGTTATGTCACTAGCTGGAGTGAGGAGCTCAGGACAACACATACAGCAAAATGAAATGCAGCAAACTAGAATATATTTCAGCAGAGCAGGTATATCAATTTATAATTTGAAACTTAACAAGACTCAGTAGCAGCATACAGTATCTAGACAAATAAAACTCTTGAGCAGCTAACTATAAAGCAACATCAGAACTTTCAGTATGTAATCGATGTAGCATTTATTGCAGTTAATTAAAAAGAAAACTCAAGATATTCCAAAAATAACCAGTAACAGCAACAGGATTGTCAAACAAGACAGTAGCTGCTATTTGCTCAAGAAAAACAGAGGATTTTAACCAAGTGTTGAGTGTCTTTATCAGAATTCATAGAGAAACTTAGAATACTTACGAAACTTTCTCCAAGTGCCACAAGAGTATCGTTATAGCTTTTTGACAGGGGCATATAATAGAATGCACAGAAGATATGAATGAAATGATGTGGAGTAACAGTCAAACCTTTTGGAAATTTTTGTGATAATATAACAGATTTCATGTTTAGTATGTATAAATTTATGTATGGCAGCATACATATCAGCAAGACATCAGGGCATTTTGATAGTGCTGATGTAAAACAAGAGCATCAACTTGTTAAAATAGTTAATTCAACAGTAAGTAATATGGTTCAGCTATCATAAAAAGATGCTTCAAATTTACCCTTATAAGAAAGCTGATTAAGCATTTAAATTTGTGTAAACATATCAGATTGCTCTATCAGCAGTAAGAATTTTTCTGTACCCAAACTTGTCGTGAAATCTCTGTTTGTGACAGCAGTAAAAATAATCATTTTTTTGTACCTTTAATTAAATGACAGAACATACCATGAATCAATTCACATGGACTGTTGTTAGTAGTCCAAAAACACAATGTGCAGCAGAGTTATTAAAAAAATTGAACATCAGATCAGTTAATATATTAGTTCCTATAGGAGATTGCCAGAAATCAAAGGGAGTTAATTAAAGGTATCTGTATACTTACAAAAGCTAATTGTTAAGCATCAATAATACAGATATGGATATATCAGACATATTAACCGAGCATATGAGCAACAGATGCAACAGAAGACTAAAGTGAATAAAATCTAGTAACCTAACATTAGACAGCAAACTAGTAACAAATAGAATACATAAGTGAGTAGAACAATTACACAGAGTCAAAATTAAGTATTTAAACATAGATCAGTAAAAAAAACGTGGGTTGTTTGAAATAAAGATAAGCCATCGTTCAAAAAGAAGCTCCAACTCCCACATCCTCTATCTGTCAGTTTAGTATGTGGCTATCTGACTAAAGTATCAAAGACTTAAAAACACAGACAATAACCACATTTTTGCCAAAAATACTTTGCTGTCATGATTGAGAGACTCTAAACAGAGACTTTACCTCCTCAAACTTTTAATCAAAAATCGATTGCCTTACAAATGAATTTCACAGATGTCGAATAAATTCAGAGATGAGATTGAATTACCTGGAAATCACACGGAAGAAAGTATGAAACTTCAAAGAGAAGAAGATTAAATTAAAGCTCTTGAGCAGAGAAACACGAGGGAGGTATGAAACTAAAAATGAAAGGAAATTGAGGCATAATTTCGAGCATAAGAAAAAATGCAAGGAAGAGTTTGAAGGCACAATGAAAACAGAATAAGAAGAGGCAGTGGAAAGGTAAGTAATTTTTCAAAAAAATGCTCTAAAATGCTCTAAAGTCGGACGACAGTTGTACCATTTTTGGATCATATAATGTTACAATATTAATTTCGTGCAATGATGCTTTATGAATGCTGAAAACATTAAATGAATATTTGAATGAATGTACGAAACCATTAGAAAACACATCACACAGATAAGCAAAAGAGGTGTTCATTGCATTAATTGCTTTAAAACTGTCATTGTTCACATTAAAAATACCAAATACATCATAAATAAAATCTTCTACCACAGGCAGGAGGTCTTCATGTTCAGCAGTAGGGTCTTCTTTGGTAGTAGCATCTTTGTTGTCAGGACCTAAATTCAAATCCTTAAACACCTAAAAATTTTACGAGCTTTCCCTTTGATAATGCTCGAGAGTTTTTCCTTCTCACAACTGAATCCTTCAATCATAATGTTCTGGAGATACTCAGTCAGTTTGTCAATGTCGCCATCAGTTGGCACGACTTCTTCAACACAAGCCATAGCCTCAACAATAGGCAGCTCACTCACAGCTTCAGGCTCCGGCAGCCTTGGTTTCTTGTACCCGTTAGCATATTCTTTGAAATCCACCACATCTCTAAAGATCTCGAAACCTGGGTACATGGTTCCCTTAATAGGAATAGGTTCGGGATGACCACAAAACACAGCTTCTACAATTCGAGCTAGCTGGTAGACAGGATGTGGTATCCTTTTTCACTGTTACTTCTTTCAATTATTTCCATATCCTATTCCTTGTTTTCGTACGCATCCTTGGCTGGAGACAGGCTCTGACATGCCCTGTAAGTTCTTTCTGAGCCCTTTTTTGAGCACAAATTCATATTTGGCCAGGTATGTGCTAGCCCAGTGAAATGGTGAGTACTAGTACTCGAATCCTTTCTCATCAGAGGACCCTTCTATGGCTACTTGAAAGCTATAAACTGGCATATCTATCTTTCCTATAGTGGCAACAATATAAGGCTTTTGTGTGCTTAAAGTGATGACCTTACCGTTGAATGGGACCTTGACCTTCTGATGGATTGTTGAAGGTACAACTTTGAGGTTATGGAGCCAAGGCCTCTCGAGCAGCATAGAGAAAGTAACAGGGATGTCGATAACAGTGAATTCCACAACCAACTTGACTTCCTCGACCTCAACCTTTGTTTCGAACGTGCCAATCATGGCCCTCTTGTTGTTGTCATATACTCTAACGACAGTCTGAGCCCTTTTCAGTGCTTCCTCAGAAAGGCATAAGAATGGCAAGATCTTCAGTAGGCATATATTTAGTGCAGATCCGTCGTCAACCATAACACAAGACATTTCTTTATCAAGGATCTGAATAGACAGGAATAAAGCTCGGTTGTGCTTGTTTCCTTCTCTCGGTAGATCGGTATCACTGAACTGGATAGCGGGCTTGGTGTGCTCCTCTTATTCTCCTACCCCTGTGCTTTTTTCACTATCAATTAAAGCATAGATGCCCTCGGGAGATGCAATGGTGGAAGCCTCTATTTCCTGTAGTTTCTTTACAAGGGCTTGCCTATGTCTGTTGCTTTCCATCAGAAGTTACCAGATGCTGACCTTGGTCGGTGTTTTCTTGATTTGTTCGATGACTTCATCCCCCTCAGCCGGAATAGCTGGGGCTGCACTACTGTTCCCTTGGAGAGCACCCTTACTTGGGATGAAAGCTCTTGGTTGTTCTAGTTCTGGCTGTAGCAGCCTTCCGCTGTAGGTTATCGTTCCGACTGGCCCAGTCCCAGCCTTAATGAAAATCCCTTCCTTTCTCGATGTCGGGTTTTGAGGAGGATCCTCAAATTCATCCTCTGAGTCTAAATCTTTCGATCTTAGCAGGGCCTTGGAGATCTGTTTTCCCTTAGTCACTGCGCTGACCAACCCTGGCTCTGTCTCTGATTCTGTAAGACCATACTCAACCACAACTGACCCCACTTCTGGGTTAGCCTTTATGATCTGTTCGAAAATGTAGTTTCTAGGCAGCCCTGATTGTACCACTATATTTCCTTCCTTTACCAGTCTTGATATTGCGTTGCGCAGGCCAACACATTCAGCAGTTCGATGCCCCACGGCCACATGGTAACTATAGAAATTCTCTTTCTCTACCTCTGTTGGCTGAACAAAGTGCTTAATACTTTGCAGTAATCCAGTATTTCAGCATTTGATAAACAACTTTACCAGAGAGATGCTCCAGGGATTTATCCTCTTCTGGGGTTGACTTACATGATCAGGAGCTACGGCTGCCACATCCACCGCCTGCACTGTTGGTGGGTTTTGGTTGAACCTTCCCGCCCCAACATTATTTGATGGTGCCGGGGTAGGAGTGGGTCCATTAGAATTGCCCCCTTTTGAGCTGGGGGTAAATGTCTTCTTAAAACGGGTTGTTGTGTCTTAGACTGGTTTTCATAACACTCGACTTTCTTTGCCATGGTCAGGACATCTACATAGTTTTGGAAGGTTATGTACTTTATTTCTTTCCGATAAATCTCTTGACTGCCATCAATCAACTTGACAATCAATTCTTCCCTTTGTGGTTTCACGGTCATGGTATTGAGAGTGTCCCACCACCGTTGGTCATAACTCTCAAAACCCTCATTCGATTTCTGTCAGACAGCCTCTAGGTCTTCTGACATAGTCTTTCTCTCCATGTTTTAAGCGTAAAACTCTACAAACTCTACTGCTAGGATTTTCCAGTCCGTCTATATGTGCACTGGAAGAGCATTATACTAGTTCACCGTACCTCTCTCCAGAGTGGTAGGAAAGAGATGAGAAATCTGGTTGAGAGACAATCCAGCCATAGATAGTACTGTCACGATTTGGTTAACATGAGCTGCTAGGGAACCTTTACCAATGAAAGGCGGGAACCTCGGCATAGAAAATCCTTTGGGGAACTGTTCTATCCCATCGGCCATAAAGTCTTCAGGTTCAGTATAAGTAGGCTTTTTCTTTTCAAGCTTCTTCATTACCATGTTCATGAAGTTCTCCATTCATTCGTTCTGTTTTCTTAGTTGTTCAGCCACTTCATCTGACATCCCCGACACAGCCTTTGGAGGGGGACGATATTCTTAATCATCTTCTATCAGCACTGCCTTTCCCGCTCTCTGGCCTCTGCTAGGTCCTTTCGAGTTTACTGGTGCCTATACCTGAGCCACCTGAGCTTGAGCAGCCAAGGCAATAGCAACTTAGCGGGCAACCTCTTCAGCAAACCTGTTTGTATTTATAAAATCTAGTCTTTCTTAAACTGTCACTGGCCTTTCTTCTACCCGTCCCAGATTCTCAACCTAACCTTATGACCCAGAACCTGTCCCGTCTGCCATGTCGAAGGATAATTGATGCTGATGTTACTGCCTCTGTCCTCTTCCAATGGGTTATCCGGTATTGCAAGATCCATTCTTGCTCGTAGTGTTTTGAAAGCAATCCAACAAGCATTAGATGCAAGTTGGATTTATGAATGGAATGATGTTCGTGGTATGATGTCTAACCATTAGACAGTATGAGGTTTGTTTGAGATGGAATGATGTTTAGCTGAAATGGAATGATGTCTATCCTTTAGACAGTATGATGTCTAAAAATGGAATGATGTTTATCCGTTAGACAGCGTGATGTCTGAAAATGGAATAATGTCTATCTGTTAAGGGGAATGATGTCTATCCTTTAGATAGTATGATGTCTGAAAATGAAATGGTGTCTATCCGTTAAGTGGTTGGTTCTGGTCGTAAATGCATGCGGGTACATAGCATTTACGTGAGTGAGCACACAACATTTTACAAATGTCAAGGCATTTCGAGTAAACAACATGGCATTATTATTTGGCAAGAAGCATTTATTTTAAGCGAATCATAGCACACTGTTAATGATAAAGCATTTTGTCAACAAGTATGTGAAGTGTGTTCGAGTAATTTGACAAACATAACACAAGAATTGTCATTGATCATAACAAAACAAGCTTTCATTAACATGACGCTTTTAACAAGCAGTACGAAGGTTACTTCCCAAAGTCCAAAGTAAAGCTATGCCTTTCTTTCCTAGTGTGCAAGGCTTTGATCCCTTCGAGCCAATCCTCATACTTTTCATCTGCTCCTATCGCTGGCTAATGGTCTTCTATTCTTCTGCAAAACAAATGGCTAGCCCACAACATTTGATTTGTGTCATGCGTCGTCTCTATGTACTCAAACTTGGTGGCTTTGGAAAGGGTTTTTGAGACCCGTTGTCGAACCCTGTATTATCTACAAAGTCTCGCAGGTGAATAAAAAGTGAGCTTCATCAATCCCAATAATTTGATGTCACCATTACACATGGATGCTCGAACGTCAGTGATCTTCCACCACAGACATATCCATCGGATGTCGGTATGAGTCAAGCTAGACAGTTTCAGAATCCAGTCCTTCTTGCTTAGGTGAGGCATCCTCGGGGTGAGAAAGGGTCGTTCTTTGGTTTGAGGGAGTTTATATTTGGCAAAGTGACCTTTGGGTGGTGCAATGAGGGATAATTTTTCAACTACCCAAATTTGGAGGATGGCTAAGTGGGGACTTATGTGTATATCGTCAGTTTTGGCATATTTGTTTAGGGAGACCAAAGTTTCAGTGAGAATGAGACCTATGGGAGAAGCCCCTTTGGCCATTTGGGGGATCACCGAAGCCAACCTGAACGGGCATGTACTGTAGGGTAGACCTAGTAACTGATGCATAGTCATCATACTCACCATATAAGTCCAGCCTAGATGCGCTCATGAATTGGCAGAACACCAGTCTAATATGGCCTTCAGATTAAACCCCGTGGTAGACGTTCCTTCATGCAGGACAGAGAGGAACACACCAAAGTCTTCCCTTGGAAAAGAAAATTCTTTAGCCATAGTTTAATGGTGTCCATATAAGAGTTTTGGTACAGCAAGGGTGGCTCTTTGAGCACTAGGCACGCCCATTATGGCACTGAACTCTTCAAGCATCGGACACAGTTACACATTACCGATCCTAAAGAGGTTGTCCCACTACAAGATAGATGGCCTACTGCAACACCAAGTTA